>JASDQU011179267.1:11855-26210 GCA_032191745.1 Picea mariana | reverse complement strand
TCCTCCCAAATGAGTGGAATGAACTATCTCAAGTAGTGGGAAAACATCCATTTAGTGTGTTGGCATCCCCTCAACGTCCTCCAAAGGACCAAGGCATCAATCAAGTATGTAGCCATGTGAAATCCATCGTCCAAGGAGGGTCTCATGTAGTCCAATACACCATAAAAAAACAGAGGCATGTACACAAGTCAAATACAACATATAAAGTGAGTCATGTCAATGAAAAATACACTAGATAGATCACATTAAGCATCCTCTTCAAACTTCACACTAACTCATAAAGTTAGACAATTTTTCAAGTTTAGGTATGGGAGGATCATTAATACCCCCAATTAGGTGTGGCAGTACCCAAGATAAGGAGTATTTCCCAAGAAACCCATCAAGGAGTATGTGTAATTGCATATGGTATGGTTTGGGGTTCACTTCATGGGTGGTGGCATAGTCATTAAAGGTTGTGTATGATAGTATTCCTCATGAGCACCTTTGTATGAGGGAGTGCTTAGGCAATGAGTTTCCCTTTCCTTGTCATTGTGTCTTTCCAAACCCATATTTTCCATTATCTTTATTCATTCAACTTTTTTTGGCTTTTGATTTTCATTTTCTAAGTCCTTTTGTTAGGTATGCATTCATTGCATAAGACATGCAGTGACGACCTCTTAGCGAGGAGGTAGAGCTCATGTTTCTCATTCTTTATTGTTTTTTTAACTTTCTTTCTTTCTTTCTTTTTTTCTTTGATTTTCGTTTTGAATTATAGCATTTTCTCTTTCTATATCATTTCTTTTACATCAAGTTGAATCAACCTCGACCATTCTAGCTCCTTCTTCTCATGGGATTATGAGGCATGAACCTTTATGGGTGACATATGACAACCAACCAAAAAGATAGGATAATGGAGAGGAGATAGATGGAATTTTCTATGTATGGACTGGGATATGGACACATTACCCCTATCAAGGACTCTCGGTAGTACAATTTTTCCCAGGAGTGACAACACTTGACTAGGAGATGATGATGACCACCAAGGTGAAACAAGAAAAAAAGTATAAATTCAAAGCATCGTGATCCATAATCCAATTCAACCCATGATCACTATTTTCATTCCCAAAATGTTGAACATTATCACTTGATATGAAGTATCAAAATAGGGTACCACATGTGTGTCATGCACCATATCACCTAATGTGAGTGAGATGAGCATGCAATGGAAATCATACGTGGGTAACTTTCTACGAAGAATATGGAATGTCATCATCAAAATTGTTGTTTGTAATGTGGATCATGGAAAAAAATATCCTCTACTTACCCCTATATTTATGGGGTAATAGGCATCAGATTATGTGATGCCCCTAAATCCAACATACAATTATAAAGCATCTGATCATGAATTGTAAGACTTATATAAAAGGGGAGTATTACATTATCATTTTTATCCAAGTATGGACCCACCTGTACCTAAGGGTGGTCATTCTAGATGTTAATGGCATATGAAATCATTATTAATGTTGAATTATTTTGAGGACTAGAAGTCCAAATAAATTTGTTTATATCACCTATAAAAATCTAGATCTTGACTAGCTCATTTAAAACAATAGGAACTATTGTTCCTCATGTTGTTCCTGGTGAAGAAATAATTCCAAGACACCCTATGAAGGTTTTTACAACTTCCCACTTTAGGCTAATCCAAATAATTCAATAGCCAGAAGGTGGGAAGGAGGGGGAATTATTAGAGAAATCATAATAGAGAGGGTATCACTAACTATGGAAAGAATAAAATAGAAAAGTATTTTCAAACGAATTAATAATTACTTTAAAATAAAAGAAACGATAAAAAAATAGATTAAAAAAAAAAGAAATATAACTCAAGAAAAATGTTTCATATGAATTACTCAATTAACAAGCACACAATACTAAATACTAGGTCTACCACAAAACATCAAGAAGTAATTCCACATATAAACTATTCCTTTACAAAATTCATAACACTAACAATAATGTATATTAACAAGACGTAATATGAACTAGCAAATGAAACAATGGCTATTATAAGATAAAGATCATGTCTTTAACTATTCATGCTTATATTTCTACAATCACATTCACATGCGCAATAAAAAGGAACAAACAAAAATATTAAAAAGAGAAATTCATTCAAAATCCAACGGTAGGAATATGTTGTTTAGAATCAGTGATGAATCTATCAAAACATTTTCGATATTTAGTGTTTTCATAAGTTACTTCAAAGTAAATCAAACATACTCATCTAATAGTGTTCTTCTGAAAGCAGTGTACGAATTTCATAAAAAAAATGTTGACCCCTCTACTCTATGAGCCTTCCCCTTAAATAAACTCTAGCCATAACCCTTTCTATAACTATATCTTTTTCCACGTAGATCAAAATTGTATAGAATTTACAACTCATTTAATTCGTTGAGCAAATATTTTTCCATTTGTCACTTTGAGATAGCATCTAAACTTTTGATTTAGGATTAGATGATATCTTTTTGCTTGTTGAAGACGTGGCCTTCTTTTCTTTAGTTATGATTCCCTTATCTTTTGATGACGCATCCTTATGTTTTGGTGACGTGTACTTTCTTATATGCAATTTATTTTGTTCCATTCCATTACCAAAAGAATACTATGGCTAAGGACTTTCTTATATGCAATTTCAATTTCATTAAGAAAATAAAATGTCACTGATGGTCGCATTCGATATAAGTCCTTGACAATATCCAATACTAAAAAATCACAAAGAAAAGAAGTAATGATTTGTTTTCTTGATGAAATATTATCATCTTGATCATTACAACAAGATGTCAAAGCAGCTTCATGAACATGTCATGGATGCATCCATAGATCGTGTTTCCATGGGAAAGGAAAACCATACATGCAAGTGAGTACAAATTGATCCTTAAATTCCCACACTACCTCCTTGAATTTAGTAATTTTATGTTGTAAATTAACAGTTTACTCTTCATTTTCACTTACCCTCTTGACATTGAGAATGATATTAGAGTGATCATTTACTTTTATGGATTTCAAAGAGTTATTTGATAATGAATTAAGAAATTGAATTACTTGTTCACTTTCTTTTGTCTTTGAAGATATGTCAAGCAATAACTTGTTGATTTCAATATGTGCATTAGCTATTATAATAATTTCACAATAATGAAATAGCTCCAAATGTGATCTTAAGCCCTGCATTTATTCTATGATCTCGTCCCATATTTGATGCGTGACATCAATTAAACACTTTCTCCTTGGAACTTGATTAGGTGTTTTCTTCAATAATTTATTTAAATCATTATAATCATTTATTAGCACAAGGATTTCCTCATCTTTTTATTTCAATTGATCTTTCAATTCCTTCAATTATAACACTTTTCCTTTCTTCATTTTATCAATTTTATCTTTGTTTAATCTCTTCAAACCTTTGATTTGGTTGGAAAAGTCAACAACTTGAACTTTGTATGTTGTCATTTTGTTTCATAAATCATTAACATTATATTCATTACTAGAAAGATTGAGAATCTTGTCAACATCTTCATCAAACACTTGTAACAGAGATTTAAACTGAGAAGATTTCTCAACGAGCTCTTTCTACAAACTTTCTTTCTCAAAGAAATATTCTTTTGAAACCTTCACCTTTTCTTTCTCAAGCTCTTCCAACCTTCTAATCATTTGTGAATTATATTCCCTTAATCTCCCATTCTCTTATGCTAAAAAATCATTTTCCTTATAAGAATCAATCAATTCTTTAAATTCTACTAATTCACTTTGAGGAGTCTTGAGCCTAGACTAGTTAATATTCTTTATTTCCACGTCCTTTATTCCCATTAAACTTTTTATGTTTTCACCACTCTTAGCTAGATTGGATGGAGTTACCATCTTATTCTCCAAATCTTTAACCTTTGTAACATTAACTCAGTTTATAATCCTTTCATTCTTGAGTTGTATATTATAATAATAATAATTTGTTTTTAAGGTCACGGCCAAGCCAGACACCAAATTGGTGTATGAGACCCCCTCCACCTAGCGATTTGACTGGTAAAGTCTACGGAGGTATACATACCCATCCCCCCTCTGGATTTGAAATTGTGACCTCTTAGGAGGAAACATGTGTTCTTAACCATTAGTCCCACTCAGGTTGTATTAATAATCTATTTTTAAGGTCATGGCCAAGCCAGACACCAAATTGGTGTATGAGACCCGCTCCGCCCAATGATTTTACTGGTAAAGTCTACATAGGTATGCATACCCTACCCCCCTCTGGATTTGAACATGTGAACTCTTAGGAGGAAACACATATGTTGTGCAGCTTCTTTAAAATTTCTTACTAATTTTTGCAGCTTCTTTACATATGGTGTGCATTGGATTAATCTTCAAGATACAATTTCTCTCGTTTGTTTGTGCCACTCCACCATATCTACAACATTAACTTGATTTAAATCCACCTATATAGATGTGGTTTTGTACTCTGATTGTTCTAAAACTTTTGAATTATCAAGTTGTAGCACCAATAAATTAATTTTATTCCTTTCTCATTTAGTACATGCCAAGAATTGAGGAGCTCCAAGATCCCCTGACTCCAACTGTGATTTGTGGCCTACTTTTAATTGTTTGGCACCCTCATCACTAATTGTAGAAAAAATTGTTATACTTCCCTGATGCGATTATGACTATGCCTCAATAGTTAACACCACAGATTGAATTCTAACAATAGAGTGTGGACCAACTGACATAGGAGTAGAAGTAATAACTCACACATGCTCGCTTGATTTTTGGGGTTGTAACACTTGTAATAGAGAATCAATCTTTGTTTTTGTAATCTTTCTGTATTTTATTTATGTAGATAGTTTTGAAATGTCCAACGTTTCGAGTGGACACTCCACCCATCATCAAGGACAAGATAAGTTTCTCAGTGAAATCTTCATGTGAAACTTCCTTTTAGGCTATATGGGAATCATCAATAATTTGTGAAGCATTTCCTTGAAGCTTCGCTCTTTTAGTCTCAAGTTCATCTAACTTCTCTAACATTTTCCTTTTACTCTACTTATGTTGTTCTACTAGGGCTTCTTCTATTAAAATAGTTGTGGTGGCACTTGCTTGCTCTATAATACTAGACATCTAGATTATTACAGTTATTTTGTAATCAGGATCTCCAATACTTGTAGTTGAACCAAGCACCATTGTGAGATTAGTTTTTGACATAGGTTCTGCTTTCACTTCCATGCCCTCTACATGTATTTTCATCGGAGAATGCACCTCTTCCCATGTGTCTTTGTTAGTTTTCCTTTCAATCTCATGATTAGAATGATGAATATAAGGTGTAGAATTCAGAGTTGTGCGATATTTTGAAACCAAATGATATGGATCATATTTCCAAGTATTTCCCTTCTTTAAGTGTAAAGAAGAAATTATTTTAGAAATAATATATGTGGCTTGCCTATGTTTTACCTATGTGGCCTACCTATGTTTTATAATAATATAAAGGAAGACTTATGACTTTTTGAAATAAAGTGTAAATGATATGTTTCAAGCCTTTGTCTAACTTGATTTTCTAAGGAAAAAACACGAGGTGATATATACATAGGAGAATACTCGAATAATAATGTAGTATTTATATAAGTACCAATCTCCAATTGTGGTTTATGGGCTTAATTGGAGAACTTTATGAAACTCCACTAGCATTTGAGATAGGGCTTGTACAAAGAGAAGACTATAACCATGAAACAAAAACTAGTTGGCAAATTGCATATAATTCCCATCCAATGTGGTGATGATAAAACTAGGGTCCATTCAATAACTGAAAAAGGATTCCCTAGATCATATTGCTTCCTACGGTTAAGATGTGGGAAAGAATCACATTGAAAATACAAGAACAAGTGCATTAAATAAGATTGGTATTGAAATGTCTTAAAATCACGAAATGCACATAATTGTTCATGAATGACAGATGCCAAAAGTTCTGCAAAATTATATTCAACTGGAGAAGAATCAGATGGGGGTAAAATATCGTTCATAACACATAACAAAACTTCATCTACATTGGAATCGTCATCATTTCCAAGTATGAGAAAAATCATGGAGGCCATTTTTTAAGGAATTGGGGCAAACAAAGAAGATGTCACGAGGAAAAAATTTGGAGTAGAGCTTTTGTCTAGAAAAAATCGACGAACAACCCCCTTTTCTCATTAGGGAACCAACTATTTACATTTGTGGCTAACTTATCCCTATGAATGACATTGTTAGGTAGGAGAAGCATATAAGCAATATATTGTGGGGTGATAGTTAGAATTTTTCGTGTACCATATACAAAAATTATGGTGTGACTGGAAGGGTCATATAATTTTGAAAAAGTCTTGACTAAATCTGGCTCAAGGAAAGTAGAAAGTATCACATTTGGATCTAAACCACTTGACCAAATAGAAAAAGAATCAATGTCATTCAAGGCTCGACCTTTGGTTAATTCCTTCACTTTCCACATGTTACCCTCAGTTATACATGCCTCAAAAATGTCCCAAAATAAATCAACGAAGCTTTATGAATCTTTAAAACTGTCTACTAGCTTATTTTTAGGAAACGCTTTTCTACGAGGAGCCATTTTGTCAATATAAATATAAATCATATTTATCAAAACAGTGAGTGAACAGTTTTATGTACTTACCAGCATTGAAAACAAGCCTGATTGAATCAATTCTTACCCGCTAGTAAAATCCTCAAGCATTCATGATAGGAAATTCTGAATGACATAAATACCCTTCTTAATGTTCGAGTAGAACAAAAATATGCAAATCCTACACACGTGATAATTAACATGTTATTCTTACCACTTCCTTGAAAATCACAAAATATTAATGAAGAAAATATGGCAATAAAAGAAAACAAAATTGATAAATTAAAACAATGGATCTCTAAAGGTGGTTTGTACTCCAAAACATCCATTATAACGTTTGTAGTTGGGAATAACCTAGGTGTCAACCCATAGTGAATTTTTTAATGACATCAATAATGTTAAAACTTGAGTTATTTGTGTTATCGCACAGATTGTAGGTTGGGAAAAGCCTGACCCAATCCACAAGAGTGAGACAACAATGGGAGTAGCTACCCACCGTCACCTTAGATAGATACTCCCCTCGCTTTAGTGATGATAAGTCACCACAGGGGGGAAATTCTGGTGACCCTAGGGGGATTGAGATGGAAAGTAGTTGAATGACAAATGTGTTGAAATATTATAACTTCGAAGAATATTCTAATTAATTTTGAGTTATTATATTATAGATCAAATCCCCTTTTGTGGATTGATAATGTTGAGTCTTGTATAAGATCAAATCCCATGTCGTGGATTGGTCAAACCATATTTATATGGTGGTATTTGTAAAGTCAACCCCTAGTGTTTATAAATTGGTTTTAATCACTTCTAGAAGAAGTCGGCCCTACCATGTGAAAAGACATAACCCTAGCACCTCCTCGACTAGTATTTATATGTGAGGATGGTGCCTCACTTGTTCACACTCACACTCACTTATCTAGTGTGCATATCATGAAGGAAATTGTAGTTGCAGGAGGAAGGAGAAGAGAGGCGCATGCTCAGTCTTGGTTTATTCTTGGTGTTTTGGTCTTAGTCTTGGCATTGTATTGGCAATCTGTTATTGAGGAAGTTTTTGTTGGGTTTTCTCCTCCATGAGGGTTTCCCGGGATAAAATGTTGTGTACCTTGTGATTGTGTTTCTTTCAGTGATCTTCTTTATGTTGTTGTTTTGGAAATGCATTGAATGCTCATGTAATTTGGAAATAACCTAATAATAATAGTAAAAACTTAACATGGTATCAAAGCTTGACTGAATATAGCATATTTCACCGGGTATCTAGATGTCACTATTGTTGTACAAGAAAATTAAGGCTTTCTACTGAAGAGGAATTTTTCACCAAAAACTATCTTGGGAAGTGCACCCTTCCCTAGTCCATCTTTTGGCAGCTTGAGCGAACTTTCTCAGTGGCCAGTTTCTCCATAAATTCAAACCCTCGTTTTGACTGGTACCAGAAAACTAGAAAACTAGAACTAGTACCAGGAGTACCAGTCTAGAATTGCGCAGGTCAAGTTTCAAGGGGTAAAACTTGGATTTTTATTAAACATTTAGCTCCAGCAAACTCGCCTTAGCCCAGTGCATCTCCTAGTAAGCTCAGTTTCAATTTTTGAGCATTTTCATTTTCTGGTCATTTTCTTAGCTCTAGGTCAAGATGTCTGCAAGCACCAAGCTTGTTGACAAGTTAGAAGGTGTGGAAAATTTTCGTGCCTAGAAATACAGAATTGTACTCATTCTTGAATAGAATGACCTTGCAAAATTCATAAATGAAAATGTACCGAAACCCGAAGAAAATGCGGCCAAAGAGAAGTACAAGAAGAATATGATTAAGGCCAAAAGAATAATTGCAGATTCCATTAAAGACCGCTTGATCCCTCAAGTGTCTTCTAAGAATACTCCAAAAGACATGTTTGATGCGCTAACCAGATTGTATGAAGGAAATAACATCAACCGAAAGATGAACTTGAGAACCCAACTCAAGAATACAAAGATGCAAAAAGGAGAAACAATTCAAGACTATTTCTCTAGGGTTTCTCAATTCAAGGAACAATTAGAGGAAATTGGAGACAACTAGGATGAATATGAACTGATAATGAAAACTCGTAATGGCCTCGCAAGACCTTGGGATGCCTTCATCCAAATTATTTGTGCAAGAAAAGAGAAACTCCAATTTGACAGTTTATGGGAAGAATGTGTTCAAGAAGAAGCAAGAGTGGCCAACCGAGAAGATGTCCTATTAAGAGATGAAGATCAAGCCCTATATGCTCATGCTAAGGGTGGGAAGAAAAAGTTTCATTTTTAAAAGGAGACCCACTTTCATAAAGAATCTTACTCTCCAAAGAGATTTTGGAAATATCATAAGGGTCAAAGAAAGGGAAAAGATTTCTCCTCCTATCAGTGTTATCATTGTGATGAGATGGGACACATTGCTAAGAACTGTCCTACCAGAAGGGAAGAATACAAGAGGAGAAATAACAAAAGAAACCATGCCCATGCAACTGAAGATGATGATCCACCCAAAAAGTTAACTAAAGAAGAGATAGAATATTATGTTTCATTTTCATCCTTCTCAGGATCTGTGACACCTAGAGAGGATAGTTGGCTCATAGATAGTGGTGCCTCTAAGCACATGACAGGTCAGAAAGACATTCTCTCTAGCCTTACAGAAAAGGAATTCCCCTAGAAATTTTCACTTGGAGATGATTATTAGTACCCTATCAAAGGAATGGGAGAATCCACCTACAAACTTGATTCAGGAACTCCGATGAGAATGAAGGATGTACTTTGCATACCAAGTTTGACAAAGAACTTACTTTCTATATCATCTCTAGATAAGAAAGGTTTAAGGGTTGCATTCATATATGGTGAAGTTCTTATGTGGCCTAAAGGAAAAACTATAGAAGATGCAGTTTTTATTGGAACAAAAGAAGGTGGCTTGTACAAGTTAAAAGGTCACTCGGATGTAGCCTTAACTCACTCTACTGAAAGTCGTCGTGAACTTTGGCATAGAAGACTAGCTCACATCAACTACACAGCCTTACCATATGTAAGCAAGGTAGTTATAGTTCTACCAGAATTAAAGGTTGATCATGAAGGTGTATGCAAGGGATATGCACAAGGAAAGAACATAAAGAATCCATTTCCAAAGAGAGACAGTAAAGCAGAAGGAATCTTGGAGCTTATCCACTCAGATGTATGCAATCCAATGCTATCAACCTCTCTGAGCGGGTATGTATACTATGTATCATTTATTGATGATTACTCTCATAAGACTTGGGTTTATTTATTGAAGTCAAAAGATGAAGTACTTGGAAAGTTCAAGGAATTCAAAGCCTTGGTAGAAAACCTCTTTGAAAGGAAAATTAAGATACTCAGGTCAAACAATGGAGGAGATTACACTTCAAATGAATTTGGAATCTTTTGCAAAGATGTCGGGATTAAGAGGGAGCTTACCACTCCCTATAATACTCAAAAAAATGGTGTAGCAGAAAGAAATAATAGAATGATTATGGAAGCAGTAAAGACTATGATTCACGATCAAGATATTCCAATGCACTTATGGGATGAAGCAGCAAGAATAACAGTATATTTCCAAAACAGATTGTCCCATAGTTCACTTGGATTCAAAACTCTCGAAGAAATGTTCACTAGAAAGAAGCCATAAGTAAGCCATCTCAAAATATTTGGTTGTCCAGTATTTTTACACATTCCAAAAGAAAAGAGACCTAAGTTGGATCCTTTAGGAAAGAAGGGAATATTTGTTGGATATTGTGAGGTCTCTGAGGACTTTAGAATCTACATACCAGGTTACCATCATATTGATATCAGTGGAGATGTAACCTTTGATGAATATGCAACACTAAAAAGATCAAGGAAATGCAATATTGAAGAAGTATATGAAGAAGAACCTGTAGCTCTCAGAGTTACAGAACCCATGAAGGAAGTTACAGTTACCCATGATGATGAGATTCTAGAATATCATGATATGATAGAATCTCAAGAATCTCCCTGTATGATGTTCTCTCACAAGAGAAAGCCAGCTTGGGCAAGAGAAATAATTCAAGATGCAGAGAAGTATGGTGCCCCAGAAGGAACCATGAGACAAAGAAAGAAACCTAATCCATTCTCCAGCTATATGGTCTTGATGTGTGATCTCGTGGAAAAGGAACCTACTTTCTTTGAAGAAGTAGTTCAGAAGAAAGAATGGATGGACGTCATGACAGAATAATACTAGTCCATTATAAATAATGATGTATGGGAAGTAGTTCCCAGACCAAAGAACAAAGATGTGGTATCTTCCATGTGGATATACAAAATAAAACATGCAGCAGATGGAAGTATTGAAAAACATAAGGAAAGATTTGTGGCTCGTAAATTTTCTCAGAAGGAAGGTATTGACTATGAAGAAACATTTGCTCTTGTAGCCAGATACACTTCTATCAGAACCATCAAATCTCTTGCAGTCAAAATGAAGTGGAAGTTACACCAGATGGATGTGAAAACAACTTTCTTAAATGGTGTTATTGAAGAAAAAGTGTCTATAGAACAACCACAAGGGTTTGAAGTTGAATATAGAAGGACTCATGTCTGCAAATTGAAGAAAGTTTTGTACGGGTTGAAGCAAGCTCCTAGAGCTTGGTATGAAAGAATTAATAGTTTCCTGACGAGGTTGGGCTTTACCAAAAGTAAAGTTGATTATAACCTTTACTTCAAGGTTATGACTGGTGATATAGTTATATTGCTACTATATGTGGATGATTTATTCTTGACAGGAAAAGAAAATATCATCACAGATTGCAAGAAGAAGCTTGCTACAGAGTTTGAGATGAAAGACTTAGGCCCGATGCATTATTTCTTAGGTCTTGAAGTTTGGCAGAGCCCGGAGAAGAACTTCCTTAACCAAGGGAAGTATGCAGTTGAAATACTAAAGAGATTTGACATGTTGGAATGTAAAGCCATGAACACACCCATGGAAACGAATTTGAATCTCCTGGTTGGTACTTCTTCAGAGTTGGTTGATGCTACTCTATATAGATAGATTATTGGACCATTGATGTATCTGATGAATACCAGGCCAAATATATGCTTTTCTTTGAACACCTTGAGTTAGTATATGGTGGAGCCCAGACATGTTCACCTTGTAGCTACAAAGTATGTGATGAGATACCTTAAGGGTACGTTAGATTATGGTCTCTATTATACTAGAGATCATGACTTCAGACTATGTGGTTATGCTGATTCAGATTGGGATGGAAGTGTCTTAGATAGAAAGATCACTCCAAGATGTTGTTTCAGCTTGGGTTCATCCATAACTTCGTGGCAAAGCAGGAAGCAATCTAGTATTTCTCTCAGCACGGAAGAAGCGGAATACATTGCAGCATGTTCCACCAATTGTGAAACCATATGGCTTCGGAATTTGTTGACAAGTCTGTTCGATATGGAGATGGAAGCCATCGTGATTCTATGTGATAGCCAGAGTTGTATAAAAATGACGGAGAACCCAGTGTTCCATGATAAGTCGAAGCACATAGAAATATGATATCACTACATTCATGATATGGTGCAGAGGGGAGTTGTAAAGCTCCAATATGTTGGCACATATGAGTAGGTTGCAAATGTGTTGACCAAGCCTCTGTCTTGTGTGAATTTTGAGTACTTCTAAGACAAGATTGGTGTAGTCCAAAAGGAATTCCCTTGAAAGGGGGAGTGATGTTGATGATACTATGGTATCCTGACTAACAACGGGTATCTCTATTAGGATTTTCTATCCTAGGGGATTGATCATCCCTAGGAAGATCCCAAAGTTCTGGTAAGGACGGTATGTCAGAGTACCTGTGCATGTATATGCCAGTTGTGGTCAGTAGTGGTAGCTTTGTTGGGATTTTATATCCTAAGGAATCTTATGATTCCCGGGCAGATCCTGAAGGTCCAGTAAGGACGGTCTGTAAGACAGAACCCATTGTAGCTTATTAGGATTTTATATCCTAGGGAATCTTATGATTCCTAGGAATATCACAAAGGTCCAGTAAGGACGGTCTGTCAGAGTACCACAAATGTTGTTGTTGATGCACTTGCCTCATTCTGTTGCCCCATGATGATGATGTTGTTGTTCCACCCTCGTGGTGTTGATGACATTGTTTTTCTAGCCTCGTGTTGTTGATGATGTTGTTGTTCTAGCTTCATGTTATTGATGTTGATGTTTCAGCTTCATGTTGATGATGATGATGATGATGATGTTACTCCAGCTCCATGTTGTGAACGATGATGATATTGATGATGAGAAAAACTTTCGATGATTTATAGATGTTCCAGTCAGTGTTCCAGATGTTGATGATGATACTTCCATCTCCTTCTCTTGATGATGTTGTATTAGGTCATGTCAGTAGAATACCCTTCTCGTTAAGGGGGAGTGTTGAAATATTGTAACTTCGAAGAATATTCTAATTAATTTTGAGTTATTATCTTATAGATCAAATCCCCTTTTTCGGATTGATCATGTCGGGCCTTGTATAATATCAAATCCCATGTTGTGGATTGGTCAAACCATATTTATATGGTGGTATTTGTAAAGTCATCCCCTAGTGTTTATAAAGTGGTTTTAACCACTTCTAGAAGAAGTCGGCCCTACCATGTAAAGAGACATAACCCTAGTACCTCCTCAACTAGTAATTATATGTGAGGATGGTTCCTCACTTGTTCACACTCACACTCACTCATCTAGTGTGCATATATTGAAGGCAGTTGCAGTTGCAGGATGAAGGAGAAGAGAGGCACATGCTTAGTCTTCGTTTATTCTTGGTGTTTTGGTCTTAGTCTTGGCATTTTATTGGCAATCTGTTATTGAGAAATTTTTTGTTGGGTTTTCTCCCCCATGAGGGTTTCCCAGGATAAAATGTTGTGTACCTTGTGATTGTGTTTCTTTCAGTGATCCTCTTTATGTTGTTGTTTTGGAAATGCATTGAATGCTCATGTAATTTGGAAATAACCTAATAAAAACAATAAAAACTTAACACAATGAAACCCGTAAAGGTCAGGTTTGGAAGTTGAAAGAGGCTTGCAAAGGAATCTTTTTGGTGAAGGGAGGTTGCCAAAGTGTTGTGTATCTGCAAGACAATGTTAGACCTGCCCATAACAAGACAAATGATCATAAAACCAAACCTATATCAATGGGACAAGAAACGAAATCTTGCTATCCTAAATTTGCAGCGGTATATCATATATATATCAGCAAAGTAAATAATCAAATGGATGCAAAATAAGTTGTCAAAAGTCAAGTAAAAGATATTAGAAACTAAGTTACCAATGTCTACTTTAACTTCCAATGAAAAGATCAAGACTTTAATGGAATTTAGGGTTTTTTATTAGGTGTTATTAGCAAGTTATTATTGCATCCAAGTGGTTGTAGAAAAAAAATGCTACAACAGCATATTCCAACCAGATAAATCAACAAGTAAACCGTCAAAAAGATAGCCAATGAGAAGTAGAACGGTAATCTAGGTTCACAAGTAAATTTCAGTGGTGGAAAAGTGAGCAATAGATAAGAGAACGTGATTTTTGCTTCATCCCTAATGGTGGTAACATTAAACTAATTGCAGCAAGAGAATTACTAACTAAGCTAGACGCCCTTAAGGCACAAGCAAGCTTATGACACTAAGAAAATATTCTGACTTGAACAAATACAAAATCTCTCAATTTCACATATACCAATGCAATGATTTTATTTCTCCAATGCAATTTAAGATTAATGTCTTTCCAATGGGTTATGGAGTCTT
>JASDQU011179266.1:11476-37688 GCA_032191745.1 Picea mariana | reverse complement strand
AATTTCATGGGATGCATTTTCACTTTTGGGTGTCTTCTCTGTTACAAAATTTTTCATTACTTCCATGATCTTAGCTTCCATTGAATCCATCTTAGTATCCAACTTGGCTTCCATTGAATCCATCATCTCTTGTAGTTCATCTTTAGTTACTATCTTCTTTTGTAAATCATTTATGTCCCTACACATTTCTTCACCTTCATCAAGAGTCCAACTAGGATTTTCTGGAGGCTTATTTGGTGTAGAAGGTCCCTTTTTGGGTGGCATGTTGGCCAAATATCACTTTTGAGTCTTAATTTTGAGGTGGTTCTGCTAGACAATATTTATTCTGTTCTATCTCCCAAGTTTTGGCCATTCTAGGTATGAAAATTTCTTTTAGGTAGTTCTCTGATATTTCTTCTCTGCAATGCCACAGGTCTGATCAAAATTGGATGTGCCAAGTGGAATTTATGGTAACTTCCTCACAACTTGCCGATTTTTGTCCTTTCCAGGATATCTCACTTGTATAGAATGCCCCGCACAAAATAATTGATATAAAATTATGAAACTCGCACCCAAAATACTACAGACAGTCCACGATCCAATTCAACCATTCCCACTCAATTTGGATACTCTAGTAAGAAGTTATGCTTGTTTTATATGGAACACCTTCTTGAGACTAGTCAATAGGACTAGTCAGATACCCTATCTTACACAAGGTGTATATACAAATTTAAGATGACCCAGACGTTGAAATTTTTACCACAGATACCTTACTAATTTTTGTAAATGGCCTCCAGAGTTCAGGGTCTGAAACGTTACAGAAATTTTTTTATAGAAAAAATTCCGCAATGACTCATTTCAGGATGATTCCAAAACCCTATCTTGTACAGGCTGTATCTCCTAAATTATAAGGCCTCAAGAGCTGAATTTTGAACCCAACGTACCTTGATCCATTTACTAAATACAATCCAAGCGGTTCCTTCTGAAATGTTGTAGAAAACAAGTTATAGTGAAAATTCCACGGTGTCTCAGATGTCCCAGCGAAACCCCAAGACCTTGAGCTCTGATACCATATGTTAAGAACCAAACATCAATATAGCATGGAAAAACCTCAGGAAAAGTGCTCAACGCCTTGAAACAGAGATAATTTCAGATAATAANGATGATTCAAAATGAAAATGTCTCCTTGGTATATATAGGAGACTAGGAAGTATAATTACAAATAATGTCTTAAAGCTGACATAATTAAAATAACATTACTGATCTAAATTAAAACTAATGGCCTAAAGCCGACATAAATAAAATAGCATTACTAATCTAATATGCCCCAATTAAGGGGTAATGAGCCAATATTAGGGCTTAACAGAATGTCAGGGATAGATGTTCTTCCTCTTGTTGGGGTGAGTTACTCATTTCGGGAGTACTCAATGTGTGTGGGTTGTCTTGGGAATGACTAGCCATGCATGTGGGTTGTTTTGAATATACAGGATGTGTGAAATATTATGTCAAAAATATTGTCTGCCATTCATTCTTCAGGTCCTCCTAGCGCCAATTCTGTTGAGGGGTCCTAAATCCCTTTAACTAAACAATAGGAACAAAACCTGCCACCGAGGCCCAATTAGACTATGCAGTGTTTAATGGTGGAATTGTTCTCTAGATCTTGCGATCCAACCAATTAATCAATGGGATTTATGTAGTGATTGACAATATGTTTTCTTGTGAAAGCTCCTCCTTCAGTTCAAACATTCTCTTTTTGTATTTTCTCTCATAGGTGGGACCAATACAAGATAAAAGCTAGTATAAACAAACTAGGTAACAAAGTGGGAAAGCTTAACTACTGGAGAAGGCTGACCTTGGGATAACCCACGTGCTCAAACATGCAGACAATGATTCTTAGACTTACAACAAGCCTAGTACTAATACATTAACTTGCTGGTGTTTCAATTATTGATTGATATAAGATTATCAGAAGAAAACATACATGTAATGAACGATGGTAAAAAAATATTTTCCTTAGCCTTAATCATCAATCACATATTAACACAATGATTTAATTTTCATCATTAAAGACAAGACCTATAAAAATATTGAATCAAATAACTTATCAACAAATTCAAAGGCTCTCACTCGTTACAACATCCATTCATGAGATACAATCAGAAATAATTCTTCTTTAGATCCAATCACACAAGCTTTTGATGAAAAAACTCAAACTTGTCTCTGGTCCTAGAAAAGACTTCTCAGTTAAGTTAGATCCGAAATAGTTCTTTATAGATCCTAAAATGAGGGTATTTTCCAAAACCATCAACCTTCAAAACATTCAAAGTCCCTTATTTAACATAGTTGCAAAGGTTCTCGTCCTTAGGGGACTGAGACCTAATTTTAGGTAACTGTTCGTAAAACAAATTATTAACTTCACTATGACATTGGACTTAATCAACAAGAGTGGTTCTTATCGCACACATAAGACCACTCTTGTATATAATCTAAGAAAATGATGGAATTAATCAATTAAAAACCACTATTGTCTCTGAGACAGAACTGATGAATGCATTAGAGGAACTGAATCAACAGAAAATAGGCCTCGGAGTGACAACGCAAAGCTCTATGTTGAGTAATGGCATGCTTGCGAGCTATTGGAGGCCACTGGAGACAACTGGCTACATGAGCATATCTCTTCTTGAGGAAGAGGGAGTCCGTTGAAGTGTTCTGGAACCAATCTACGTCGACTTGTGACCAATAATTAACTCTTTGTCTGTGTTTGAGATTTTGGAATCTAAGCACACTCCATATCAAATTTAATTGACCCTTCTCCTTTCTTTCACTATGATGAATTGGTTTTGAACAAGAAGACGTGGAGGTGGGCGTCCTATAGGAAGACATGACGCGTGAATATGGATGACATGGATGTAGATAAAGTGGAGGTGACAGGCGTGAGTGGAGGATAGATGGTGCATGGTGAGAGGGGAGGTATTGAGAAGTAATCTGGTAGGATCTTGGAGGGGGAGGTAGGCAGTAAGAGGATTAGAGAGGGGGGGCGCGAAATCCATAGGAGCCTCCACATTATGTAGGGCCCACGGTGGGAAAACCACTTTCCCAGACCCCCCCCCACCATTAAAGGTAGAAAGGTTCGGGGGGTTCGGGATGTGATAAGGACTATTGATATGGAGGAAAGGGATGTCACTAAGGTGATCAACGCATGAGTTAGGCGAGGAACATGTGGATAAAGTTGAGTTGTAGCAGGAGTGTGAGTGGAGGTGATGTGGTGACATGGAGGTGACGCAGTGACATTGTGTCATATAAGCATGTTATTGCAGAAGTTGTCGAGGGTGGTTTGGGTCCACATCGCTTTTGGGCCCACAATCCCCCATAAGCTACCACATAACCTTCCAATAATACCATGGTTCCAATTGCGAGACCTCTCTAGAAAATTAACGGCTGGGCAGTTTATGTCCCCACAATGGATTATGGTCATCGATTTGATTACAATTTGTGATTCTGCTAACATTCTTTCCTTACCTGCTTCGCAGATCAACGGTGTTGGTTGATTTGAGATAAAAATTCCACGATCACTTCGGGAGTTTGAGCTTCGAGAGTTTCAATGCATATTTCTTACCATACTACGGAGTGTCGTACTTCATAAGTGACAGATTTGCCTCCACGTGGCCTCTGGATCTCGACGGTCCAGATTTACTTCGGGAGTTCAGGCTTCGGGAGTTTGTAAATGTTGTGCTCGAAAATCTCCCATAGTGGTATGGGCTACGAAGTGACGTGGTGGCTTGATGTCATATGATTTCATGACTGCTGATGTGTCATGGAGAGAAGGGTGACACGTGTCACGTGGAAATGGGTGAATGACATAACCAAATGACCTAGAATGAGTGGAACGTGTCATGATTGATGAGTGTGCCACGTGTCATGACTGATGAGTGCCACGTTCTATGATTGATGAGTGCCACGTGCTCTGACACTTTGGGCTTCAGAAGTTTTTGGACTATCAAGCATGAAGTTCTCCCAAAGTAGTATGGGCTCGAAGTGACGTCGCAGTCTCTCGTTACTTTCGGACTTCAGCAGTTTGGAAGTTTGGGTAATTCTTTCTCTAGTGCTTCACAGATCTCTAGAGTGATAAGTATCCGAAGTGAAGGATAAGCTTCCACGTTTCCTCTGGCTCTGGACAGTCTAGATTCACTTCCAGAGTTTGAGCTTTGGGAGTTTTCATATCCTTTCTCGCACAATCCTTCGAAGTGTTGTATATCTGAAGTGGGGGGTCTGTCGCCACATGTCCTCATTGATGGATGGTCAAGATTTACTTCAGGACTTTGGCAGTTCAAAACTTTGGGTACTTTTTGCTCTAGTGCTTTGCAAATCTCCCGGAGTGATAAGTCTAAGAATTTGACGTGGCAGGATCTTGAGACTTTGAGACTTCGACTCTTTAAGAATTTGGCTCTTTGGCTCTTAGTCTCTTCGGCTCTTTGGGAATTTGGGTGTTCGTGTACTTCGTGTGTCTACTCTTGATGTTAAACCCCACACGATTTTGACTTTGAATGCACGCAAACTGTTGATCTGATTGGCCTGATGGATCTCCACCGTCAAAAGTCAAGTTGTCTGTTCCTACAATTTGAGCCCAAAATTGACCACTCTAGATTTTTTTGTTTTTCCACAGGCATTTCCTGTGCATACAAAAGGATTGGTCGAACTACTATGAGCTCAATCAATGGAAAACATGATGACAAGCATTCTGAACCAAATATGACATGTAATTATCCTTCAAGAAACAATAGAAACATAAATGCGCAAAGACTCAATCAAGCAAGAAATGAACAAGAACCAAGTCACTCAGTAATGGGAAACTAACTCAAGTGGTACCCAAAAAGAAAAAAATTGACAGAGGATTTTTAGGGTGTGTTGAGTGCTAAACACCACCTTCAAGAAATTGATGACCTTGATGAAGCTCAGGGAAAGCTTGGATCTGTGTTTGGTAAACACAATATTATTTGAGCACATCAATTAGAAAATCAGATATCGACTTTAAATCCAAATTATTTTTCTTCCATTGAAGACTATCTTTCTAATTTTAAAACACTTAGAATTTTATGTGAAGAGTGTAACATAAAGCTGGAGGAAGAGAGTTGCATCTATATTATTCTTTAAAAGCTAGGTAGTGCATATTCTATTTTTGTATCTACCTTCTATGCCATGAGAGAGGCTCTAGGGAAATCTTATCAAAAACCCACTCTTGAGTGCTTTTGTGATGCTTTGATTAGAGATAAATATAAACTTGTACAACTTGGAGTAAGGAGCACTACAAGTACCTCCAACAAAGCCTTAGTATCCTATCAGAAAGATAAATCTAAGAAACCCAAGAAGAAACATCCTTACCATAATAACAAGCAAAAAAAGGGTCCCAAACAAAGTCAAACAACTTTAGCTCCTAATGGTGACAAAGGAGTAAAATCTAATAATAAGAAGATTGACATACATTACAAATTTTGTGGGAAATATGGCCATGATGAGTCCAAATGTGTCAAGAAGATGACATCTTTAGAAGCAATGATGAAGAAGCACAACATCAGCATTGATTCTACTTCTCCTTCTTCTTCTTGTGGACATGCACTTCATGCTTCTGGTTTCTTCTTATGATGAGTGGCTTATTTATTCTTGAGCATATTATCATATGGCTAAGGAGAAAGCCATAATTTCTACTCTAAATGAATGTAACACCAAGAAAATATTTGTTGGTGATGATAGATCTCTTAGTTTATAGGATCTGGAACAATTCATGTAGATAATGGTCATTTCGATGATGTATGTGTTCCAAGTCTTTCCTGTAAGTTTCTATTATTATATCAAATCACTCATTCAGATGAAGGTAAAACTGTAGAGTTTTCACCTCACCAAGTTGTAATCAAGGATCTAAAATCTCCTCAACATATTCTTGCAACTGTAATTTTTTATGATATTACCAGGTTGTACAAGTTTGAAAACTTTGGGTCATCACATTTTCCATTAGTTTTTGTTGCTCATAAGGATGACTTAAGAAAACTTTGGCATGAACAGTTTGGTCATCTAAACTATTGCTCATTGCAACAATTATGTAATCAAAATATGGTGACTAACATTCCTCTTGTTTCATGCAGAGATGGTATTTTTGTTGGTTGTTTTCTCAAAAAACATCATTGGGATAGTTTTGAAAAATATGTGTCTTGGAATGTATTAGGCCCTTTGCAACTTGTTCACAGTGACTTGTGTGGTCCACTTTCTTCTCCTTATTTTTCTGGATGCAAGTATTTCTTAACTTTCATTGATCAATTTTCCATACGTACTTGAGTTTACTTCTTAAAACTTAAGAGCAAAGTTTTTAAAAAGTTTCTATCCTAGACGACCCTTGTAGAAAAGAAATATGAACATCAAATTCAAAGGTTAAGAACAAATAATGAAGGAGAATATGTGAAAAATAATTTTACAAGTTACTACACTACACATGGCATCCAAATACAACACATTGTTCCATATACACCACATTAAAATGGTGTTGCTAAGAGAAAGAACCACACATTAAAATACATGGCTAATTGTATGAATTAATCTAAGGGATTAATTATAAAGTATTGGGTAAAAGCCATCAATTGTGCAAATTACATAGTAAATCACACTCCCACAAAGGATCTAAAAAATATAACACCCAAAGAATATTGGACTAAAATTAAACCAAATGTAAGTCACTTCCATGTATTTGGAAGTATAACATGGTCTCACATTCCTGATGAGAAAAGGAAAGCATTGCAGCCTAAAAGTGAGAAGTGTATATTTGTTGGTTATTCTGAAGATGTCAAAGGTTACAGATTTATTCAACCACATTGTAATGGAATTATTATTATAAGAGATGTTAAATTTGATGAAAATATCCTGGCCTGTGAGCCTAATTCGACAATTGTGCCTTCTTCAGCCTACGTGCCATCTTCGACATGCGTGTTTTCTTCTATTCCTATTTTTCTTTCTTCTTAATATGATGACAGTGAGGATGAAAATCCACCTCCTCCTGCTCACCTTCCTCTAGATTATTCCATTAAACCTGAACCACTACCAACACCACTTCTTCCTAGATGGGTTTGTTCAACATGAGAAGCAACTTGCGATATTGTTGGTTATCCTTCATATCAGTGTCAAACATGTTCACAGTTCCAACGAGCTTCTTCTCTTTTGGCTCAATTTTTAGACACTCATGATCCAAAGACATTTGCAGAAGCTTTAGGTCATCTAGACTGGGATACCAAAATGAATGAAGAGTATCGTTCTTTAATGGAAAATGATACTTGGGATCTTGTACCTCTTCCAAAAGGAAGAAAAATTGTCATATGTGAATTTATATACATAACTAATTATGCATGATATGGAAGTTTTTAAAGGCCCAAGGCTCGATTAGTTGGCAAACGATTTTTCCAAGTTGAAGGAATTGACTATAATGAAACCTTTTCCCTTGTAGCCAAAATTAATTTCATATGCCTTTTTCTTTCCCTTGCTTCCTCACATAAATGGGAGGTCTATCAGATGGATGTTAAATCCACCTTCTTGTATGGGAATTTGCAAGAAGCAATCTACATGGAAAAACCTCCTAGCTATGTCTAGAATGACTCTAGCCTTGCTTTTCGCCTTAAGAAATCTATTTATGGTCTTAAGAAAGCTCCTCGAGGTTGGTATGCCAAAATGGACATCTTTCTTATTGACACAAGATTTTCTAGATTCCATTCTGATCCCAGTGTCTATACAAAGAAAGTAGGAAGCCATATCATAATCCTATTCCTTTATGTTGATGACCTTATCATTAATAGTCGTGACTCAAAACCTTTAAACCATGTGAAAGCTAGCCTTAAGAAGAAATTTGAAATCACAGACTTAGGATTGTTGCACTATTTCCTTGGCCTCCATGTTTTGCAAACCAATGAAGGAATTTTTATTTCCTAGTCTAAGTATGCTTGTGAACTTCTTCGTCGCTTCCACATGGAAGATTGTAAACCAACCCCTTCTCCCTCTAGTTTGGAGTCAATATTGTTGCCACCTATACTTATCCTGAAGTTGATGCCACTTTCTACTATCAGTCAGTTGGTATCCTCTAATACTTGACTCATACCTGTCCCAATCTTTCCTTTGTTGTTGGTTTTGTTGCATGGAATATGAAAACACCCCATGAAATCCATTGGAAAGAAACTAAAAGGATAATTCGGTATGTACGGGGTACAGTTCAATTTAGGATACATTAGAGTTCAGGGGGGACTTGTTTATTGGTTGGTTTCACTGATTCAAATTGGGTCGAAGACCCTGATTATTGAAATTATACTGTAGGTTATGTTCTTACCATTGGTTTAGGACCTATCACTTGGGCCTGTAAGAAAAAACATGGTATTGCACTTTATTCAATAGAATCAGAGTACCGAGCAGTGGTAAATGCAATTTAGGAAGCCTTGTGGCTTCAAAAAATCCTTTCAAATTTTGGATTCTAGTAATAACATCCAACAATCCTTTGGTGCAACAATCAGAGTGCCATCAAGCTCACCAATGAACTATTTCAACATGAGTGCATCAAACACATCAAGATACACATGAAATTCATCAAAACTCGTATTTGTGATCGAGTTATTGAAGTGCTATTTTCCCCTACATAAGATCACTTTACAAACATTTTCACAAAGTCTCTTATAGAAGCGAAGCTTTCCAAAATTTTATCTATGTTAGGAGTTTAGGAAGTTGTCATTAAGGGGGGATAACCTCTAATGCCTCCTTCCTTCTCCTATTGTGTCACTATTCTAAATCCTTCAATCATATCCCCAATTGTTCTTAAGCGGGGGTGTTAGGATATTCAGACACTTAGGAGTTAGTTAAGATCTACTTGGTTTAATGTGTCGTTAGGTAAAAATGTGTTTCTTTAGTATGCATTTATAGTTAGTAAATTTGACGGTCATGATATGTTCCCGACATAGAGTGATCCAACAATTCATATTATCCTTGATATTAACAGCTACATTGATCTGTGTCTTAACACCCGATTGGTCCATGATCTCTATTTAAGGAGCATGGAGGGTCATTTTCCGATGATCAATTGTGAGAAATTCTCTATTAAAATCTCTCTGTAATCTTTTTCTTTTGCCTTAATAAATTGAGTCAAGTGGCCACATTGGCTAGGGACATGGATGTATCCCCATGGGGGTTTTACCACATCAAAATATTAGTGTGTTGATCTTTGATATGGTTGCGTGAGTGGTTATTGAAGGTGTTCATCCTATGTTGGAATACCTGTGTTATCAAACAACATTAGTTTCTTGCTTGGTTCTAGAGTATTTGTTAACTTTCTTATGCAACATATTAAAACTTTTAAGTATCTCTTCCTGAGCCTTCATAATTATTTCATGATCATCTCTATAGCTTTGCACTTCTCTATGTAGGCTTCTCATAGTTACAAGGTCCTTCCTGTCTCTTCTCCCATTAGAATTTGTCTTAACATTACCCATGCTAACATGAATACCTATAATATCCTCCTCACGTATATAATATCCCTGAGAATATTCCATGAATCTGGTCCTCATATAAGAACCAGATTTGTTTTCCTATACCTCTAATTTTGCAAGAAATGTGCATGTAATAATTACTCTTAGAACATGCATAACATAAAACTTTTTATCAATTAGAATATAGGTTACTCTTAGGTTACTCTTTATCCCAATTTATGAAGGACACAATGCACCAAATCACAATTTTATTCCTTAGATGCATTCCTCTCTAAAAAAACTTTCCGATGGATATACCTATGACTAAATCTGATTTTTGAGTGAAAAATTACAACATTTACATGCTGCAATTTGCACTCTTTCACTATTACAAAAAAATCTTTATTAATTCCTGGAAACTTTTATTGTCCAAATCAAAATTCTGGGAAGATAGTTCTTTTCTCCTTCTTAAGAAACTTCCAATGACTACTTTGTTTCTCAAATCCAAGCTTTGAGGTGAAAGTTACGATACAGAGAAGTTTTGACTATTTTACTCAATTTACCCCTCTATGCTACAAGCATCTTATTTTTCTTATTGCACATTTTTACATACCTAGATCCTAAATATGGCTCCATGGCTATTTTATTTGGTTCATAATATTTCCATAGACTAATCATTTTCCCCAAAAGGACCTATGATCAAGGATTTATTCCCTTTGGAAGTAATCTGGCACTAAAATTTTACCCTTACTGTTTTGGCTGTAATTTTCTCATACGAGATCTATTTTGCAAACATATTAGCTCATTGGAAAGATATTTATTTAAGTTGTAGGGATTGTATGTGTTTTGTACAAAATTTAAAGTATACAAAATTAGAACTCCTCAAAACACTGTTTAGGCCCTCAAAATATCCCTGCAAGTTAATGACCTTCAACAATATGAAAAATTCATAAAATTTGATATAAAATTGATTGTTTTACTATTATAACAACCCTTTAAACTTGATTTGTTAATCTCAAATCAAGTGTAATCTGAGTCGTTGATCTGATATCCATCGACAATATACACTTTCCTATGGACACACATAACATTTTTTCCCAAACTATCGACTCGACCATTAGCCATCGATCAATTCCATTGACAACCAATTCAAAACACAACACTAAATCGATCGACCCAACCATCGACCATTGATTGTCGGTGATTTTCAATGTTGATTGAAACTCCTCACCAATTCGGTCAATGCCTTACCATCATCCCATCGGTCGTCATTCATTTCTCTTAGCAACCACTTGTAACACCTTGTTAAACCGATTAACCCAACTGTCGCCCATCGACCACTTCTGCGTTGACGTGGAAATTGTTGACGTGGTATGACATGTGGAATGACATGTCACCGTGAGGTGTCAACTTGGATGTCATGACACAGCATGTGGATGCTGAAGTGGAATGGCATGTGGATGTTGACATGACATGACACATCATCACCGGATTTCCTCCATCGAACATCAACCATTTGTATTGGATGATCTGAACACCTTGAAAATTCGTTCAATGCCCGACCATCGACCCATCAGCCCATTGGTCATTTCTTTTGCTCGACTGAAACACTTTGTTGAATCAGATGATGCTCAACCATCGACCCATCAACCCATCGATTGTTTATTTTTCTTGACCGAAACACTTTGCCTAATCAGTCGACACCCAACCATCGACCAATCGATTGTCTTCAATTTTCGTTGGCGACTAAAAACAATTTTCCAAATCTGGCTGACCCGACCATCAACCATCGACGATTTTCATTGACCAACTCCAACACTTAGAGAATTGTTTACAAAACTACCGTTGAATTTGGAACATTTATCTCCCATTGAGAAATGATCTTGGTTGTCATTCTACCAACTTCCTCCAACTCTGTCGACACTTGACCATCGACCATCGATCTTCGAAGATTTCTTTTGGCTGACCCAAACTCTTCACCAATTCGACTGACTCGATTATCGGCTATCGGTGACTTCTCTTAGTGAACTTCAATACTTAGAAATTTCAACAAAAACCTAGGTGAATATGGGTCATCGATCTCTCACTCAAGATGATCTTGGCTGTCAATTCTGCTCCAAGCTCCGAACAACTGAAATTAATACAGAGTGTCGATTTGATCCATTTTCCTAACCATTGAAATAAATCTTAGTCTTTTATTTATTCAACCTTTCAAACAACCACAACCTTATGAATTTTTAAATTTATTAAAGTTAATCTCGGTCGTTGATCTCACGATCAAAGATGATTTGGATCGTCGATTCATTGAACTTTGCAAAACACTACAAAAACCATTAAAAATCAAATTTTGACCTTACAGGTCAAATTTAACTCTACAAATATGCAAATATGCTCCATTGAACCTCTCTTAGAGATTCATGAGCCATTTAAACTTAGATTTTGCTCACAGATTTCAGGATTTCGCTACGATTTTCTCTGTTTTACCCAAATTCGTCATGAACAAAATATGCAACATTTTTTTTTTCAAAATCGCAATAGTTCGAGCCCATACAAGGTTGGTGAAGGAACCAGATACTCTAATACCATATTTTAGCATACCCCATCCCAAGTGAGGAACATGACAGTGAGGAATATTCGTAAAATTTAAATTTTTAACAACTAATTCAATTTCACGTAGCTTCCAACTACGATTTACATACATATTTAACTATTGTCTATTGCCATAAATTAAATGCATCTACAACATGCTAAAATATACATGAAATGTAGGTAATAAACCAACATATAAATTCTTCTTAATTACATAGAGTTCATGCAAAACAATTTAATTCATAAATACAAGATAGAAAATAGATAAAACACTTATCTTTCAAATTAGTTTTGAAACCAACTACTTGGAATGATCATTCCACCCAACCATAGACATGTTGTTCCAAATATCAACAACAAGTCACCCTCGAGCTGAGGCTCGTAATATTTTGGACAAGAATTTTGGGAATAATACACATAAAAATACCAAGTATAGAATATGTGCGTAGAAGAAGAAGGAAGAATCAGGAGTGTGCAATTGAGGCACAACCATAAGTATAGGGCATAGATTGAGGAATAACACAACGAAATAAAGAAGAGAATAAAAAAGGAGAAGAAAGAGGGAGAAAATGAAGGACGACATCTCGATGTGCTAAAGATAGAATGATGTGCAAAAGTAGGAAGAAAAATAGTCAGAGTGAAAAAGAAGCACGCAGAAAAGTAGGAAAAGCATCTCGAACAACAAGTTAACTTGAGTTATCATGTATTGTAATAGGGTTTTGGGATGAAAAAAGTAGGGTTTTAAGACCTAGAATTCATGTATAAATATGTAATGGGTTGGGGGAATAGGGTTTCTTCTTGAGCGATGTTGTGGAGTTTGTTCCAAGCTGTCGATATTTCCTATCAGTAAGACAAGTGACAGGATTGGATGAGAGGAAAAAAATATGTCTTAATGCTAAGGAGATGATGCAAAGAGAGAGAAAGGTTTTCACTACAGATCGACTAGGCTAGGAGAAGGGAAATATAACCATAAATTATATTTGTAAGCGCAGTGTGCAAGATTGAGACAATTACCAAAATCATAATAAAGAAGCTAGTCGTTGTGGACATATCCCATAGTTGGATGAACCATGTTAACTACTATGTTGAATGTCCTTTGTGTGATTGTTCATGGATTATGTATGGATGAATATTAGATTAAAATGATATTATGTGTTATCATTGTGCAATAGTTACATCTTTTACAGTAATGTGTCTATGTTGTAATCTAGAAAATAATGGTAGTATGAATTTGAATTCACCAAGTAGCTAACGAAGAACAAATACAAAAAACACACACAATAAGTAAGAATGAATAGAATGATCACCTCCCATTCCCTCACTACTATAGAAACTTGGCTCCTACAATCCCAATAGATACCTTGGGTGAGACTTCATATGCACATAGGTGATGTTGAAAGGGTTGAGGTCTAAAGGGTTTTCTTGGTCAAGATAACTTGAACCTAGTGTCTTACAACTGCGCGCAGTGCCAACAAATGGTTTTGTTGTCGGGACCTAGAATATCTATTTGAGGGAATGTTTTGGAGGCTGACTAAGAAAGAGATATCAGAATGGCTAGAAGGGAAGGAATGAGATTTTTCTCAAAAAGAGAATAGAAACCCTCGGATGAGGAACACAAAATGGATGAAAAAATATGTATACGTAGAGTTGCATGAAATTTTCTTTTGTGAAGTTTCAATTATTCTGACTGAGTGGTTAGAAATACTAGAAGGTACCTAACTACAAAGTCGAGGAATTGGACTCCTAATTTGGTAAGACTAATGAATTCTGTAAGTAATCAAACTTCTCGCATAGTTTATTTCTGGCTAGATAGTATATTAGGAGGATATACTATAGAATTTGTAGTAGATTGTACCCAATCATACAATGTTGGAGAAAGGGGCTTCTTCAAAGGCTTGCATGGAAGGTTCATGATGTTGGATTATTGAGAGGGGGGGTGAATCAGTAATAGCATAATTATAATCCTTTTTCTCCAAATAATCCAAGTGTTATATCAATGTAGAATTATTATCCAATAATGAGCAATAAGNACAAAATACACCAGTGTTTTACGTGGAAAACCAAATCGGGATAAAACCAAAAAATTCTTTATCTTATATGTATTGAAGAATTACATTCATTGGAAGAACCAACTTCCTTTGTTTTCCATATGCAACTGGAAGGAGGATCCAACCCTCTAGCTTCTTAGGCTACAACCCGAGGGAAGATCCAACTCCCCAATTCTCTAGCTACAACCAGAAGGAGGCTACAACCCCCTATGTTTTCTGGCTACAACCGGAAGGTGGCTACAACTACCTATCCTTTCCCCGCCCAACCGCCCTGAAGTAGAAGTAGAATGATGGAACCATTGTCACAGTATCATTGTGAGATATACCACTGTAAACATGTACCAATAAACCTAAACCATGCATCAACCTGTACCTCAACATGTACCATAAATAAGGGCATCAACCATGCACCAACCTGTACCAAACAATCTGTAATCAACCTGTACCATAAACAAGTGCATCAACCATGCACCAACCTGTACCAAACAATTTGTAATCAACCTGTACCATAAACAAGTGAAACCAACCATGTACTGAGTATGTACCAATCACGTGTCAAGTACGCATCAACTATGACTCATCAATATGTACCAACATCATCAACTATACACCTCATGTATGTGCCAACTCATCAACAACTTGTCTCAACCATGTACCCAACTTTTACCTTAACCAAAAGCCCTCATCAATTTCATCATCCAAATATGATTTGTAACTCTGTAATAGACCTGGTGTATATGATCATATACCTTCAAACCTTCCTTAACTTTAACAGCAAGATTCTAGCATTTTCATCAAACTTTTCTTTAGTCTCACAAGACTAGTTTTGGATTAGTCAACAACCCTAACTTGAAATAATCATAACCTTGTACCTGTAATGAATAAAGATATGAAACTGATACACAATGTTATTAAGTGTATTTTCTGCAATTCCTCCAGGTTTCACTATTTGGAACCTCTCAGAAAAGGAGTTATAGCAAAAATGACACACCTTGCTGAATTCTGGCTTATTCTAGAGAGCGACCTTGTAGAGCGTGCCCCACACAGAATATTTGTTGAATTGATCTAAAAATGTTACAAAACATAATAAATACTTTTCTATAACCAACACATTTGGTCATACTGAATTTGGATCTGATATGAAGAAGTTATGATGTTGTTACCCGAAACACCTGTTTTTCACTAGTTTCAGGACTAGCCACAAACCCTATTTTCCACAAAGTGTAAGTCAAAAAATAAAATGACCTACAAGATGAATTTTTTACCACAGATACTTGGATATGTTTCCTCAATTTCATAGAAATTTAATGGTATGAATCATTCTAGAAAAAAATTTATTGCAAAAATGGTGAGATGACCTGTAAACAACATACCTTAGAAAACATCATCAAAAGAATTTATCCTTCCTTCAATTCCGACCTTCTTTTCTTCACTTTCCTCATAATTTTGGCTTATATATCCTTTGGTTAACCCAGAAACCTATAGGTTTTCAATATTCTCAAGTTTATCAGAAATGAGAGAGCCTTGCCTCTTATTTGTACTCTCCAAGTAGCTTCCTTAAAAACATTTTCTAGGTCACTTTACCCACTTTCCTTATTTTAGGGTTAACCCACTTCTAATTTCTCCATTAAATTTATTATTTAAATAATTTATTTTGTATTCAATTTGAATTATAGTACAATCATCACNCTATACATATAGAATAGTATTACCTGAAAATATGTCAAAAATAATGCCATTATCCATCAAACAAACTTGGGTCCATTACCCAAACCTGAGGTCTCCAACTTCTCATGGCCATAACTCTCTAACCGTGAGGAGTTATGTGAAATTCCACATACCACCAGAAATGGAATGACAAACACTATCCATCTAGGATAGTTTCAATGAAAAATTCACTGACCTTCATCTCATTATTCCACAATTAAGCATGGGTTCTCTAACCAAACTTCTTAGGATAACTCAATCCGGAAAGCGTCTTCCCGTGAGGGCTTTCACCATAAGGGGACCACTTTGGAGTTCATCCATATGTACTTCTTATCAACCATGACAAGACAATAATGATTCATATTTACATCAAACAAACTTGGGTCCATTACCTAAACATTTGTGCTACCGAGCTTTCTTCAAGGGTTGACATCAATGACAACCAGCCTTAATCAACACATGAAATCATTGGGTATGTGGATAAATATGTTGTTGTGTGAAAAGTGCATGAAGACAATGGAGTCTGACTGCTAAGGGGCTTCACGCACATAGGGGAACCATGGGATGACAATAGGATAGTCTGAGGACAAAAGAGAATGAAATAAGCGATGAAGAAAGAAGGGAGGGATTGAGGATGTAGAGAATGAAAGAAGGTATACCAGAGGAAGAAGACGAGTTTGGATAAATGCATAGAGGAAGGAGTTACAAGAGGTGAAAGACTAGGGATGAGAAAAGAGAGTCGTGCAGTGAGCCAAAGGAGAGAGGACCTTGCGCAATAGTCCAAATCATAGAGATACCACATGTAAGAGGAGAGGAAGAGAAGTCCCAGTCTAGTCCTATAATAGAAGAAACGTTAATTCCTACTTAGACTGGATCCTGTGTTGAATCCATGACCCCATGTGCGTCACCACAATCAAAGATAACAATTTAAGACTTGTCAAAATCGATTGTATTTAGCAAGGGAGGACAGAGTAGTAGCAATAAGAGCAGTGGAAACATTGCATAGATTCGGATTCAACCAACATCACCAAGAGGAGGGACTACAGAAATAAACATGGCAGGGGTGGACAATACCCTTATACTATCTAAGTTCTAGGGAGTTGGTTTAGAGGACCCAGAACAACATCTATTTTTCTACAAGACAATTTGGGATGCTAAGAACGTCCATGATGAGGCTGTGAAGATTGTGCAATTGGAAAAGACATTTAGAGGTCATGCATTAGTATGGTACATGAAGTTGTAGATTACCACACCTACAAAACATTCCAGGATGTTGGAAGAGATACAACAAGAATTGCTAAAATATTTCAATAAGACAAAATCTGAGTCGCAATACATTATAGAACTTAAGCATATTAAATAATTTCCAACAAAGTTGGTATGGGACTTCGATCAAAGGTTCAAGGACCTGATGGGTAGGCTGAATTTCTAGATCCCTGATCAACAACATAAAGAATGTTTTATTTTAGGACTTCTACCACACATTAACATGCCATTGATTCAACAGAAGGTTGCATCGCATCCCGAGGCTCTGGAAGTTGCATTGAAATTGGAATCATCCCCTGTAGGGGACAGTATAGGGATGGTGCAAGTTAAGATGCATTTGGATGATTTGATGATTCAACTGGCATAAATTACAAAAGGGAATGAGAATCACAAAAACTTTTGGTGTACCAAGTGTAGGACTGAAGGTGATCACAAGGACAAATGCCCAACATTCACGCAGTATTTGGTGACTGGAGCACTGAATCCTTTACCAGGTGGGGGGTACTGTGACATATGTAATAAATGTAGACATCATATAACCGAGTGTCCATTACTATAGAAGTATCAAAGTACACCAAGGAACTTGTTTTGAAATTTTTGCAAGTTAGTCAGACATGAAGAGAAGGATTTTTGTGCATTCAATTTGATGAGGGAACACACTACAGATATGTACATGATTCAGGAGGAGAATTTTGCAATAGAAGGAGGTGGTATACAGTATAATAATTAGACGGGATTTAATCCAGGGAATAAATGAAATTTTGTCAGAGGTTAAGGTAGAATAAATTTTGATAGAGGAGGAAGAGGAACGATAATATGTTACAATTGTTACCAACCGAGACACTTAGCCCACGATTGCTCGAACCCGTGTACAACGTGCACATATTGTAGAGCACTGAACCATGTGAAAAAATATTTTCCTTAAATATTTTCAAAGTTCTAAGATAGAGGGAACCAAAACCAGAACCCAAATCAGAATGCACTGAAGATATCAGCCGAAAAACACAATGAAGGACCTAGAACAATAATTGTTACACATGAAAGAGATAGAATAGGGGATGATGTGACAAATGGAAGAAAACAAGATGAGAAATGGGTAAGGAAGTCAATAGGACCTATGCCAACATTTGATCCTAATCTGGGTGGATATCGGTGGCCACCCAACTATTCCATCTGGCTCATCTTGGCATTTTTTTAGTTTGGCAATTTTTGCCTAGATTTCGGGTCTTGAACTTCTAGGGATGTTTTGAGGCCCTAAACAACATTTTTAGGGATATCCATAGTCACGCTATACATAGATTTGGAGTTTGCGACATAATTTTCATTCCTCGGATAGAACTTTCCAACGAGCCATCATGTGCCTAAAACAAAGATCATATGCAAAATTTACCACCCTGGGAAGTTGATGTACCAACTTACCCCAATGGGGCCCACATGACTTTTGGCGCTTCATCTCCTAGGGTTAGGTTTTTAGATGTATAGGGTTTTTGAATTCATGTTTATTGTAAAAATACTTTCAGAGCCTCATTGTACTCATCTTCTTATGATTGAGCGTAACTGTCACATCTCTTCTGAGAGATAATCCACTACCATTCTAGCAATCTTGTTTTCAATCTTCATTTTACAGTTTCAATGTATTTCTTTATTGAATAGAAGCCAATTTTACTGTATCTCTATTAATTTTCATCGTGTATCTGTGTTAATAATAATAATAATCTGTTTTCATTTTTTTCTTCTTATAAAATATGGATTAGTGGTATCAGAGTGGTTTTCTCCTTGTCATTCTTAGTGCATTTCCTTGATGAGGTCAGGGTATAGCTAGTTGGGTCTCAAGCTTGTTTCTCTTGAGGAAAAGATCTATCACACGCCCAAGAGACCTTCCACGATGGGAGAAGATAAATATGATGGGACATGATATCCTTTCATTTCAAACTGTTGCTCGAGGAAGCCCGTATGCAATAGAGGAACAAGATGATGGATAATTTTTCACAAATCCTTCGATGACTACCAACAGGTAACCCATCTTCCTCAAGTAGAGGATCCACCCCCTTAAAGGTACAAATCAACTTTGATATTCCTATATTTGAAGGTTATATAGAAGCAGATGCTGTAGACAAATGGTTGAATCTACGATAAGGGTATTTTTATGTCCATAACTTTTTGAATAGAGAAAAGATTACTTTTATGATCCTCAAAATCGACCCCATGTTAAACATTGCTAGGAGACTTTCTGTGAGAAAAAGGAAATAGAGGAACCCTCATTATTGATGGTTAAAACCACTTGTGATTCCTTCACGGATGCTATTAAGGAACAATACTACCTTGTTGGATGTTATGACAACTTGTATATAAAATGGACCACATTGTGGTAGGAAAGGGACCAAGCAGTGCTAGAGTTCACAAATATCTTCCATACCTTGCACACCAAGATGGGTATCAAAGATTATGAGTGAAATATGGTGCTCAATTACCATGATGGTATGAAAATATACATCCAGGAAGAATGTATTTTTTGGACATCTTGTCCTTGGGTGCAACCTATTGATATGCTGTCAAAATCGAGTAGAAGCTTAAACAAAAGATGAAAAAGTTTGGGTCTAGGAGCCTCTCATAGAAGAAGTAGGATAAGGGTATCCCCAACCCACAAAAAAAAAGGAAGAGTGAATATGGGCAGCCTCAAGACAACCATTCTAAGCTGTAAACAAATAAGGACAACGGAAATATGAAGAAAGATACCGAGAAGTGGTGCGACTTCTATAAGAGCCCCTAGCATAACACTATTTATTTCTGCTCAATGAAGTCATTGGTGGTTGAGGTGAAAGCCTATGATTCATATGCGGGTTTTGACTCCGAGTCAGAACTAGAAAAGGGGAGATGGATCATTTACATGAAACCCAGTTCCACCATTGCTATCACCAAGATCCAACCCTATTGAACCTAATGATCCAGAGGAAGGTGAGTGCCTATTTCATTCACATATGTGGGTGAAAGGCACGTCGCTAAAGTTCATCGTTGATAGAGATAGCCAGAAGAACCTCATCTCAAAATAGGTCATCAATTAGCTAGCCCTGTCAACAACACCGCACCCACAACCCTACACCATCGGACGTCTCCGCCAAGGAAGCGATCTTCACATCAAACAACAATGCTACCTGTCCTACACCATCAAGCCCTTCAAAGATGAAGTATTGTGTGATGTTGCTCCGATTGAAGTTTGTGATGTTATTTTGGGCCAACCTTATTTATGGACACGTCATGCTATATATGCGTCTAGGCCTCGTAGTGTTATTATTACTTTGAACAGGAAGTTGTACAGGATACCTGAGGTAGTCCCACCTAGTTCCATTTCCTTGATCTCTTCCAAGCAATGCAGGAAGGTCATAACTCAAACCGGGAATTTTCTCTTTGTAATTTTCTCTCAGAGTGAAAAATATTGTAGCCACATCCATAGCCTCTATGATAGACCTCTCCATGTAGGAGAATCAAGTGGATAAGGTCATGGAAGAATATAAATACATATTCTCCTCACCTACTACGGTACCTCTGCACTGTCATGTCAATCATTTCATTGATATGAACCCCGATGCACCGCTACCTAATGGGACATTCTATCAATGTTCTCTATTAGAAAATGAGGAGATCAAGCATTAGATCCAATAACTTCTCCAAAAGGGGCACATCCGACTCATCTCATCACCTTGTGGAATCCCAATAATTCTTGTGTAGAAGAAAGGTGGGACCTAGCCACTCTACATTGATTACTAGGCCCTAAATAAAATCAGATTTAGGAATTGGTACCCGATTTCCTGAATCAATGATATCCTCGATTAACTCAAGGGGATAAATACTTCAGTAAAATTGTTCTGAAGTCTGGCTACCATCATGTCCCAATAAATCTTACATATGTATGGAAGATTTCCTTCAAGTCAAAATAAGGTCTTTTTGAATGGTTGGTCATGCCCTTTGGCTTGAAAAATGCCCCAACAAATTTCATGAGGATGATGGATGATATCTTGCGGAATTTCACCAATTCTTTTGTAGTGGTGTGTCTAGATTATATCCTCATCTATAATAAGAATTGGGAAGAACACTTGCAGCATATTCAGTTGGTCATGCACACTCTCTGGCATCACAAGCTATATGCCAACTTGAAAAAATGCTCCTTTAACATGGATAGGGTTAAATACCTAGGATACATTATTGATGAACATGGAATGCATGTGGATATAGCCAAGATCTAAGTCATTCATGATTGGACAACCCCAACCATGCTCACTGAGCTTCGGGGATTCTTAGTCCTTGCCAATTTCTATCACAAGGTCATTTTTGTATTCTCCCATATTGCATGGGCCCTCGGCCAAGTAACCAAGGGTGGTGGTAAGGAAAATTTTGTGTGGGGTATGTCCCAAAATAAAGCATTCAATGTTTTGAAGTATTTCTTTTTCTCAACCCTAGTTCTTTTATTACTTGACTTGAAATATCCCTTTGAGATCGAGATAGATGCTTCATACTACATTGTGGGTGCACTTCTCACTTAGCACGACTATCTCATGGCCTATTATAGTGAGACACTATCATATTTCGTTCATGTTATGAGGAAAATATCTCTATTTCTAGGGTAAACCACAACAAGCGGAAATGACTGCAACAATCAACTCTCTTCTCAAGTATCTTATGTAAGTAAATATTCTAGAAATACAAGATAAAAGTCCTACCTCATCCAGGCATTCAATGAAGTCCACCATTAAGCACTTGACCCAAATAAATATACCTACAACCAGTCCTCAAAAACCAAGCAAAGCAAGCATATGGTGATAATAAATGATGTTAGCACATTCAATAGCATAATCCATTAATAAACATGACAAATACACCCATGGAATAATAATTCAAATATTTGAAAGATATCAATTGGACAGGAAAAGAGTATTTCTATTAATATATGATCAACAGAAGTGAAGATGTTACAGACTTCAGTGTCGGAATGGTTCATCACCAAGAAAATAAGTTCCTTCCAGCCGAGCCTCCACCACTTCAATTCTCCACCAAAGGCAATATCAAAGAAGAGAGACAATGAAGTTCTCAATCAAATAAGGGAATATCTTGGGGGATAAACACTGTGTTCAGACTTAAAGAACAAAGGGATGCAAAATCAATATGAAGTAAATAATTTCTTCTGAGTAACTTTGCTCTCAAAGTTGAATTCTTTCTCCTCTTTCCATAGCTCGGAATTGGACCATTTATAGCCTTCAAATGGAACTGAAGGGACAAGTCAGAACGTTTCCAGTATGTGAAAGACAAAGGATCATAGATCTCCCATCGTGACATGGAAACCCATCTCCATTTTTCAGTTTTGGGAACAAATCCTGATGTACGCGGGTTGCCTACTATACAACATGCAACCTGCGCATATGCATGTTGTATAGTAGGCAAGGTGTGTACATGTGAAAAAATATGTACTTTATCTCTGGGATTTACAAACAAGGATGAAAAGTCTGCATAGGGAAATGGAAAAAGGCCTTCTATGCAAGATTGCATAGGGTGAGGAAAATATTTCTATAGCAGATGCCCCCTAATGTGTGAGGTCAGAGGAGTATCTATGATGGCCGAAATACATTATAAACAACCCAGAAGTGGAGTGATGGGTAACCAACTAGAAGAACTAGTTTCTCATTACATTATGTATTGACTTTGCATACATGTCTGCCAATAGGATTACACTGCAGATCCATGTGAAAATATACCAAACAACTATCCATGGCCATGAATAGGAAAATACAAATGCGATTACATGCCAAAGGATATCATATTCATGAACAAGGCCCAGTAGAACCGGTCTCAAAAACAATATGAAGATATCTATATACAATAGAGTACAAACTGATCTCCCATGGTCACTGAAGTCATATAGGTACTGTTCCAATGAAAAGGAAGCAACAACTCAGGAAAGACGCAACCACATACTGATGTATTCAATTCATCTACACAATCCGCCAAGGGTGAAAGTCTACATCATGTGAATAAAGGAGTCGAGTTCGAACATAATTAGACATCGTTTGATTACTGATCATTGAGGTATATTGTTATTAAACGCGAGACAACCTACCGATAATGAAAGTAGGTATCAAAGCACCGAGTATATTATTACAAGTGTGAATAAAGGAGTTGGTTTTGAACACCTGAAGAATCCATAAATTAGGAGACATTGATGTATTCCCAACTATTGATGGCGAGAGAACCTTCCACTAATGACTACAAGCCTCAAGGTATGGATAAGACTCTAGGTCCCATTTTCAGAATAGATGAGCTAAAGTCAATGGAAGGAGACCCGATGAAAGGAGATAATTAAGGCATCTCTCATCATTCAACACAAGTTACAAAGCATGAGCTTCATGATTTGGAGAAAATCAGACGAAGAACATGTTCATGAACCAACGAACCTGTGCATCTTTCGCATGTGCCAAGTGTAAGCGATACACAAAAAAGACCCTCTGAATAACATCCACTGAGGAAAACTACTGACAAAGGTGAGGAAACCATAAATAAGTCTAATGGCATCCAAGACATTGCATGCATCCCAATGTGTGAATAAATGTCTTGTAGTCAAACACAATGGAAACTACCCAGTCAACGACCAATGATGAAATGTTGGTTGTTGGGTTCAAGGTTACCTACCAATGATGAAAGTAGGACCATGGTGCATGATAGGAATACAATATCATGTGATTCTGAGACAAACTGAGGGTATGTCCGACATGCAAATTCAAGATTTATGAGGAATGGCCAACATAGGTTGATATAACTCCTTTGAACAAGAGCATGAGACATATGGAAGACTCTGAAAGCATAGACTCAATGATGAAACCATGAGATGAAAGAGGAATCAATGAAATTCTCCATAGGGACTTGAAGAGTAACCAATCAGTAGAGAAGACTTTGTAACGAGCTCAACTTCCTAAGGCCATGCTAAACCCAAAATTATGATGACAAATGGACTCAATAACTTTGTGCTCTGTTCAAAGGCGACACGACTGCTTCCAATATAAGATAATACTCCCTTCCCACCCATTTTTTTTAATTTTTTCATAGATAGGTGAATGCTATGATATAGAGGAGGAAACGAGTGTTGCAAGTAAGAAAAACTAGTTCCAACAGTGGAACATGTTAGCACATATTTTTGATAGAGGGATGTTTTTCCCTTGGGAAATACCCCCTGTTGGAAAATATGTAACAGACAATGAATGGCATGAGTACAGGAAGAATGTATAGAGGATTGTTAGCATATTTACAGGCAGTGTATACTTGTCATTGATGGCAAGTACAGTAGTGGTGATGGCTTGAGTATAGCAGTAATGATCAGCAGAGCAGTGATAATCGGGGAAGAGAATCAACTGTGTTCGTATGATCTCTTTCTCAATTCCCAATGGCCGTCAGATCTGAATGAAGACAAGAAGAGTGCACTGAAAAGGAGGACAGATCTCAGACATTAGATCCAAGCACAGGACCCGACCATCATTGGATCAAGAAGAACCTGCATGTTCTTTAAATTGCAAGGAGAAGTGGGAATAATCACAATAGGAAAAATTGTGACTTCATCTGAGCCATTAGATCAAGATTGAATCTGGACCGTTGATTCCAATTCATGTCGGAGTTTCAGGTATTGAGAGTCGGACATGTCAAAGATTATTGACATCAGGAATCCCAATATCGTGATATGTGAAATCACGATGTAATCTGAGCCGTCAGATTAAGGTTGAATTTGGACCATTGATTCCAGTTCATGTCGGAGTTTTGGGGATCGAGAGTCAGACATGTCAAAGATTATTGACATCAGGAATCCTGATATTGCGATATGCGAAATCGCGATGTAATCTGAGCTGTCAGATTAAGGTTGAATCTGGACCATTGATTCCAGTCCATGTCGGGGTTTCGAGGATCGCGTGTTGGATATGTCAAAGAAACAATGCAACAAGAATGTTGATTTCGCGATCTGCAAAATTGTGACTTAATCATAGCCATCGAAGCAAGATCATATCTGGACCGTTGATCCAAATCCTTATCAGAGTTTCGTGAATCACAACATTAAGAAGAAAAGAAACAATGCAACAAGAATTCTGAAATCGCGATATGCGAAATCGCAATTCAATCGCAACTGTCAAGTCAAGATCAGACCTGGACCATTGATTTAATCCCATATTGGAGTTTCATGAATCGCAACATGGAGAGGCAAAAGAAACAATGCAACATGAATTTCGAAATCGCGATATGCGAAATCATGATGTAATTGCAATCATCAGATCAAGAAGTGATCTGGACCATTGATCTGACTTCTTCATGGAGTGTCATGGATCGGGATTTGTAAGTGACAAAAACACTAAACGCCAAGAGTGTCGATATTGCGATATGTGAAATCATGACGTATTTGCAACCGTCAGATCAAGAAGTGATCTGGACCGTTGATATGACTTCTTCACGGAGTTTCGTGGATCGGGATTTGGAAGTGACAAGAACATTGAACATCAGGAATGTTGAAATCACGACATGAAAAATCGCAAAATGAACTGAACCGTCAGATCAAGTGTTGATCAGAGGGCCACTATTCTCTCTCACAGTTAACTCCTCAGTTACGAATCTGTTAGCGAAATGGACTCATGATTGTCGATCAGTTGGCGTTTCAGTTGCCTGGACAATTGTCTTTCTTGTGCCTAAGGAGATGTGAAGTGGAACCACCATGGGGGTGAGTATAAAATAAAATGAGACAGATAGTGTGTGGTTGGCCATTCTGTATGAGAAAAGAATGAAACCATAAGAAAAGGAAAAGGAGAGAATGCGTAAGAGGAGATTGAGCATATGTGCAGTATGAGATGAAACACAGAGCAGAATAACAGAACAATTTGAAGAAGAGCAGAATGAGAGAATGAGTTGATGTAGAGCATACCTGCTGAATAGACAGAGGAAGAGAAGAGTAGCAAAACAGTGTGTAGAAGACCAGATTTACAGAACAAAGAAAGATTGGTAACAACTGATTTATTTGTAAAGTTGACTGTTTATTTAGCCATTGATATTCTAGGGAGGTTGGGAGGTGCTCGGGAGGACTGTTGTCCTCAGAGGTTCAAGTGGCAGCTTGAACATAGGAAGTTGTAG
>JASDQU011179265.1:29445-55657 GCA_032191745.1 Picea mariana | reverse complement strand
ATATTGCCATCAATGCCAAAGGGGGAGATTGTTGGAAATATGGCTATCGCAGAGATGACGCAGACGGTCAAGGTTGTCATTGATGGAAATCGGTTATGGAGCAGTCAAGGATGTCAACACGCACAAGAGATGGTGGAACATAGAAGCTGAAGCACAATCGCAGATGCTAGTACACACAATCGTAGATGCTGGTACACAGATGCTGAAACACAGACACAAATGCTGGAACACAGGAGATGACGAAGACGATCATGGTTGTCATTGATGGCAATCGGTTGGTTATAGAGAAGTCAATGGCTATGGAGCAGTCAAGGTTGTCAACACGCACAAGAGATGCTGGAACATAGAAGCTAAAGTGCTCAAGCACAAATGCTGGAACACAGATGCTGAAACGTAGATGCTGAAACACAAATGCTGGAACACAGATGTTGAAATGTAGATGCTGAAACACAAACGCTGGAACACAGATGCTGAAACGTAGATGCTGAAACACAAATGCTGGATCACAGATGCTGAAACGCACATGCTGGAACACAGACACAAATGCTGGAACACAGGGCTGGAATAGTTGTTGAAACATAGTGCTAGGCTGAAACACGGTTGTTGATACATATGCTGAAACACAACGCTAGGCTGAAACACAGTGCTGGAAACTATGCTGAAACAACACTGGATCTTTGGTGATAAAAACAGACTCCTTAGTCACGGCCATAACTAGCAGCAGTAGTTACCAATCGTTTTCGTTAGGAAACAGCACGAATGATGCCATTCACAACGAGATTAGACTGGCAGTTAAGAAAGGTGGAACACAGTGTTGCATGATGTGGCATGCATAGAGGAGGCAAGCAAAGAGCCAGTTCAGAAAATCAGGGAGAATGCTGGCACGCGAAAAACAAAAGAAAAGAATGAACGAAAGGGAAACTGCAATTGGAATTGAGAAAAGCGGAAAGACTTTCAGTCTAAAATTAGACTGGCAGTTAAGGAAGGAGGAACACAACACTACATGATGTGGCATGCATAGAGGAGCCATGAAAAGAGCCAGTTCAGAAAATCGGGGAGAATGTTGGCACGTGAAAAGCAGAAGAAAGAATGAAAGAAAGGGAAACTGCAGTTGGAGTTGAGAGACGCAAGGAAAACCTCTGCATGTGGTGAATCTATATAATGCCCTGGAACAAAGATGAAAAAATTATGGTTGAAAGGGAGAGAGAGAGAGAGAGATCTGGATGTGAGAACAGAAGGAGGAGAACCTGCGTGACAGGAGAAGGAGCTGAGAATGGGCTTCAGAGGACAGTGAGGCAGAGCAACAGATAAAAAACAGTGAAGAATACAGAGTAGATCAGCAGAAAGGGTAAGCAAGCTAAATCAGAATGAACCAGTTGATTTTAGCAATATGTATTTTGGCAAATTAGGGTGGTAGGGTGGTGCTAGGGAGACGTATGTCTCTTTCTCTGCAAGTGGGTGCTTGTAGAATCTAAAGGTTGGTGCCTTCACTCAGTTGGTGCTGAAGTAAAAAGGAAGTCGGTGCTTCCACCCAGTGGGTGCTGGGATTTTGTGGGAGTTGGTTCTCTCAGCTAGTTGGTGCTGGCAATCAGAGGTTGTAGCCTCTATGAGTTGGTGCTCATAAAAGATGAGATGTAACGCAGTTGGAGCTTGCTGAACATCTTAAGAAGATGAGGTTTTTTCCCTAGTTGGGTTTCCTCTTGAAAAATCTGTGTCTCATAACTTGAGAGTGAATGCTGTGTGTGATTGCTATTCTTTATGTTATCTGCTTTATGATTATAACTCTGAATTTCACAGTAAAAACTCATTGTCACTAAGATTAATGATTCAAAGTTAAAAAAAAAGAAAAAGTTAATAATCTACACTAATTGATTCACCCCCCCCGCCGCTCAGTTAGTTCATACCTGTAACAATTAGGTACAAATCTGATCATGGCTTGATTTTCTTATCTAAATACGTTCAAGATAATTGATCTAAAAACAATATTGGATTGCTGCAAATAACTTATGAGCAACAAGAGATAAGATTTGGAAATGCGTTCAAGAACAAACAAACAATTTTGTGGGACTCATAAACCGTGTGGAATCTAAAGAAACGGTTAAAAACCCATCTGTAGAATGGACCCATTTAGATTACTCTCTAGTTTTTTTTTCAAAAAAATGTGCGATTTGAGACATATTTTTGTTTCTTTACGAGAAAATTTTAAGGTGGAGAAAATTATTAGTGATGTCCAGATTGTTCATTCATTGCATAAATATATGAGAAAGTTTAGATCTAAAGAGAAGCAAGAAATTCAAAGGAGGATTTATATCCTTTCTTTTTTGTATATTATTTATTGTACAAACTTTTTATTTTCAAAAGGAGTAACGAATGGTTGGAATTTTTGGGAGAATGGACTAGTATTTTCGAAGAAGAATATGAAATTCTAGATTGCTAAATGGATTTTGTCCTATAAGTAAAATGGTTTTGTTTTCATTATAATATCTTCATATTCTTTGAGTAATTGATTATGCATTGATTTAAAATAGTTTTAGTCTTTTTTATCAATACATGGTTAATTTCTATCATTTATGTATTAATTTTGTCAATCTTTAACAATCTATTACCTCAATTATCTTGATCTTGGTGATTGTATTATTTTTTATACAAACCTTGTATTATATTGAGTTTATTCATGTAATTCAGATTTGTAAAGATATAATTGTTCAAATGAGATTTTTCTTATTGTCGATTAAACTATTATATCTTCACTAAGGATCATGATTTGAAAGTTGTTCTTTATGCATTTTAAATAAGATTTAAATTCTTAGTCAAAGTGATTTTTATTCTGACATTGTCACAATCTTAGAATTATACAACCTTCTGCTATAGATTTCTATTAATAGACATGTTGTTAGAGCAATATTATACAAGAAGGCATGACCAAAAGTTCTCTTTAAATATTAGCCAGTTATAGGTTAATGATTTTCTTTTTGTTTTGATTTATATTTTGTGAATGTAAATTAACATTTAATCTTAAATGCTTTGTTTATTTAAGTTAAAACATTATTATTTACATTCAATTATTTTCTGTTTTTAGTTTCAAGATTAAAATTAGATTAATAGTATGTTCTAGATCTATTTAATTTTTCCTGAGATTCGGTTCTCTTGTACAACCTTAGTTTACAAGGTTTCTCGTAAATCTTGCACCTATTTATTTGTATATAAAAGTGAGAATAATGAATGTATATAATAGTTCTTCATTAATACATATTTATTTTTCATAGTTTATATTAGATCCCTTTATCGGCTAACATAGTCGTTAAACCCGTCAGGGGTAGTTATTCCAAATGGCTTGGGTTATTTAGACAACCTTAGACCAGACTATTCCCTTCCAGTTGAAAGTGTGTCATAAACGCCCATCAACACAATGTTCACTTGCCTCTTGGAGGGGGAAAACTCCAGTAGAGAAGAGCTCTATTAAAATAATATCCAATACTAAACTTCTCATACCCTCTATTCCTATTTATAATAAATCTATCTATCAAAAAGAAAAATCTAGAGGAAGATCCTTCTAGAAGCAGAAGCTTCTAGAAGGTCTTCTTACATTTGACTTATTCCTCCTTACTGCTAGGCCTTATTAATATTGACCTTTGTTACATGGAAATATATGATTCTACCCACTTGAGGGGTTAGGTAGGCTAGGTCCCTAACATGCCCTCCCCCTTAAAATCAACCTTGTCCTCAAGGGTTGAGATGCGGATATTGTCGCAGAATGTTAGCAGGCTTCCAGGTGGCATCTGTTGGAGTTGTATCTTTCCACTGGAATAACACTTCTTTTATGGTACGCCGACGAAGATGACACTCTCGCTGGTCCAAAGCTGTGTGTGGATGCAACCAGATGGATCCTTCTTCGTCCAACTCAGGAAGGTGTGTTTGAGTTTGTCACTTAGTTCCAATCACCTTCTTTATGCGGGAGACATGAAAAATAGGATGGAGCTTAGAATGATTTGGAAAAGCTAACTGATAGGCCACTTGTCCAACACGCTTGAGAACTGTATAAGGACCATAAAATTTAGGCACCAATTTTTGACAATGTTTGACCTTGAGTGAAGTTTTCTTATAAGGTTGCAGTTGAAGAAATACTGGCCTCCTTCAAAAAAGTGACATTCTGAGAAACCTTGATCAACTTGTTGCTTCATGCAATTCTGAGCCATGAACAAATTATCTTTGAGTGTACGAAGAATAGCCTCATGAACTGTAAGTGTTTGTTCAACTTCTTGGACCTTTGATACACCTGGCATGTAGGAGATAATGAAAGGTGGGTTTTGGCCATGTACTACTTTAAAAGGAGTCATGCAAGTAGTTGTATGGTAAGAAGTGTTGTACCACCATTCAACTAATGGTAACCATTGAGGCCATTGATTTTTCCTTTTAGAGGAAAAACACCTCAAATAAGTCTCCAAATAATTGTTGACGACTTTAGTTTGACTATCAGTCTGGGGATGATAGGCAATGTTGAGATGCAATTGGGTGCCCTGTAGTATGAACAGTTCTTTCCAAAAATTGTTGGTGAAAGTGGTATTGCGATCAGAAACAATAGAATGAGACATGCCATGAAGCTTGAATTTACGATACATGAAAAGTTGAGCCACAATGGATGCGGTAAATGGTGTTGAAGAGCACATAAATGAGAACACATGGAAAGATGATCTAGGACCATCATGATGACTGACTTATTTCCTAATTTAGGCAATCCCACAATAAAATCCATAGAGATGTCCCTCCAAATAGTGGGTGGAATCGGAAGCAGTTGGAGTGTGCCAGGAGGTTTGATGGTTTCGCCTTTGTTGCGTTGAAAAACATCACATTCTGCTACAAAAGTGCGAACTTTATTTTTCATACCATCCCAGAAAAAATAATGTTTAACCCGGTCATAGGTTTTGGTAAACCCTGAATACCTATCTTTGGGAGTAGTATGAAGCTCAAAAAGTACTATGGAATTACATTGTCACTGTATACTTAAATACAAATGGCCATTGTACCGAAGCTAATCATTGTGCCAAGAGTACCCTGGGGAAACTGGAGAGTCGGCTTGCAATTTTTGGATCAGATGAGAGATTTTAGGATTATGTAGCCATTCTTGGTGCACATATTGGAGCCAATCTAGTACAATGAAGGAGAGGGAAAAAAGGGACCCTTCATATTCATATTTTTGAGAAAGAGCATCAATAACCACATTTTCTTTGCCTTTCTTGTAAACTATCTAACAGTTATAACCAAGGAGCTCAGTTACCCATTTTTGTTTCTCTAGGGAGGAAGGCCGTTGCTCCAGAAAATACTTGAGGCTTTGATGATCTGTCTTAATTTGGAGGTGTTGCCCCAGGAGATAAGGGTGCCAAAGATCCATTACATGAAAAATAACCAACATTTCCTTTTCATAAATTGATTGGCCCAAATGGTGTTTTGAAAATTGTTTGTTGATAAAGGCCAAAGGTCTTCCTTCCTGCATAAGGATGGCTCCAATTCCTATGCTTGAGGCATCACATTCTAGGACAAAGGTATTTATGAAATCAGGAAGAGCCAAGGCCAGGGTAGTACACATGGCTACCTTCAAAGCTTGAAAATCATGATCCGTTATGAGAGTCCAAGTGAAAGAATTATTTTTAAGGAGAGTAGTGAGAGGGGCCACAATCTTCCCATAATTCTGAACAAACTTGTGATAATATTCTGTTAAACCCAAAAAACCACGCAAGATTTTGATAGTCTTGGGGTGAGGCCAATCCTGCATTGCTTCAATCGTTTTAGGATCCACCTGGACACCATCCTTGCCAACAATTTGACCCAAGTACTCTACTTCTGAGGTGGCAAAGGCACATTTAGAACGCACGAGAAAATGTTGGTGCTGAGAGAGTAGATGGAGAATTTGATCCACATGGGTTAGATGGGATTGCCCAGTTTTACTATAGATGATAATATCATAAAATAAAACCAAGACAAAATGACAAAGAAAAGGACGAAAGACATGATTAATGAAGCTTTTGAAGGTGGAGGGGGAATTACACAGGCCAAAGGGCATGGCCAAAAACTCACAGTGACCCTCATGAGTTTGAAAGGAAGTCTTTGGTATGTCATATTATTTCATATGTATCTGGTGGTAGCTAGAACATACATCAAGTTTAGTGAAGTACTAAGCACCACTTAGCTCATCCAAGATATCATCAATGACATGAATGTGAAACATTTCCTTGATGGTGAGTTTATTGAGGGCATGAAAGTCAAGACACATGCACCAAGTACCTTATTTATTAAGTATCATGACCATAGGACAATAATAAGTGCTGGTACTGAGGTAGATAACACCTGCTTGGAGGAATTCCTGCAATATTTTCTCAATTTCATTCTTTTGGGAAAAGGGATGATGATATGGGCTAACAAGGGGAATGGAATGATCATGAACACCATAAGAAGGAGGAAGTCCTTGAGGGGTGGGAAAAATAGATTTATGTGTGGAAAGGATAGCTTGGAGGTCAGGATGCACAGAGGGTGTCTCAACGGCTTGAATAGAATGGAGTTGATCAATAACCCCAGAGTGGCCTTTCTTGAGGAGCTTTTCCATGTGATGGGAACTAATGATCTCAAGAGAACCAGCTGTGAGACCTTGGAATTGATACATTTGTCCATCCTGTTGGAATTGCATGGTTAATTCCTTAAAATCCATAAGAATGGGACCCAAAGTGCGTAACCATTCAACACCTATAACAATGTCACAACCATCCATGTCAATGGAAAACATATGAGATTTCAGTTGGTAATGTTCAATTTGAAGATGTAAATTTTCATAATGCCCACCACATTTCATGGACCCACCATTGGCTATCATGATTTGAAAATCATTGACAACATGAATATAGTAATTGGTTTCTTGGACAATATGACAATGAATAAAATTATGGGTGCTACCACTGTCAACAAGAATGACGACCTTCTTGTGCTTAATATAGTCAATGAGCTTGAGGGTTTGTGGGGTAGAGAAGCTAATGAAGGCATGCAAGGAAATAAGTGGGTCAACTTCAGGTGGGTCAGCAAGCTCTAGGGTAGAATCAGGAAGGGAGGGCTCTTCAAAAATGAGAACTGTCACATCATCTTCAGGAACATATTCGGAAATGGCCAAAAAAAAAATTGTTCCTTACACTTGTGCCCCGGAAAATATTTTTCATCACAATTATAAAAAAGACCATTCATTTGGATTTCAACCATTTGATCCCTAGTTAGTTTTTGGACCTTGAGGGGAGTGACAGGGGGGTTAGGATTAGTGGGTCGAGGGTGAGGAACAAAATAGGTTTTTTTGTTATGGGAAAAAACAACTTGTTGGTCCTCTTTAACACATGTAGTAGCACCCAACTAAGTCTGAGGGTGGGCCATGAGAACCTGGGATCAGATTTCATCCTTGAGTCCACTGATAAATAATTCATGGAAGAATGCATCTGACGTGCCCTTTGTTTGAAAAGAAAAATTATCAAAATAAGTGATAAAGTATTCCATTGTGTCTGACTGCTTCAACTTGGTCAAATGATAAAGATAGTGGGTATCAGTATCAATGCACGCATAGAGATCTGCAACAAACTGGGTCCATGCAATATACCCCTGACATGATTTTTTATGCCATTGCCACCATTTCCATCATTTAGGATCTAGATAGAGGAAATCATAGTGAAGTTTTTCCAACTCATCAGTAATACCATGTAGATAAAAATAATTCTCCATTTGACTAACCCAACTTGTAGGATCAGATCCATCGAATTTATTGACCACTATGTGGGGAAGATGAGGTTCACGATGACGACAGTTGGATTGAAAATGCAGATCCTGAGAGGAATCAACATAATTGGGTTGGTCTGATGAGGAAGGACCCATAGGGAGGTTCAACAATTGATTGACAACAAACTAGAGGGTAATAAATTGGGTTGTGAAATTGGCTTCCATGGGGTCAAATTTGTGCTCTACTTTTTCAATGCAGGAATTCGTAGACCCAATAACAAATTTCATATGTTCAATGGAGGCATGGGCTTGATTGATGGAATCTTGGAGTTCTTGGTTGCGAGTGGTGGCCATTTGGAGAGGGGAAGTGCGGGTAAGGAAAAATGGGTGGTTGGGACCACAAAAAGGACTTATAAGTGATAGGTACCACGACAATCTTTGCGATAAGGGAAATAAAATGGAATAGGAAGAAAAATAGGGAAACTGGGAAGGGGTTAGGTCCAACGAAACTAAAAGGATTAAAAATGAAGGGTATGATCGTGATCAGGGAGAAAAGGGGAATCCAATTAAATAGGTCCCAAATAAGTGTGCTGGTGGGACCACTATACTCGTTGTTTTTTTACTCTAGCAGAGTTATACTATGGCCTAAAGAGTACTACAGTAATGAAATGCCCAAATGATTAACAGGAAGAAATTTGTAGTAATTTCACAACTAGAATGCAAAAGGCGCAATTGTCCGGCAATATATCTTTTCTGTTCTATTTTTTTTTTTCCATCCCCAGGGGTAAGATATTCAGGGTTTCTATAGACAAGGGTTTGGCCTATGTTATAGCTCTCTAATATACGTGCAAGGTCCAACATTAGTACTCGACCTAATCTCTCAGGTCACCAACTAAGGAGGCTAGACCATGCCCTTAGCCATACTAATCTACTACCTAGGTACTACAGAGTATCTTCTCAAGTGTTGTTCTCGGTGGAACTATAGCAGTCATGTGACTGATCAATTTATCTATGGAGGGCTTCAGAAAATCTAGGTTGAGTCGTATACAATCGTTGTTTGATGCACTACCACTCGAAGGGGTACCAACAAGGGTTACAAGGGTGGCCAACAAATGTGTTCTTAAGTACCTCTTGTATTTGCTGCATGTATGACTCTCCGACTACGGGTTTATGTGCGTAATGACAAATATCTGTAGCTTTAGGATGTCAGAATATTTGTCTACCCTAAAAAAATTTAACCCACAATTTTCTGCTCAGGAAGGTGCTCTGATACCAGTTGTAGTATTCCAAATAAAAAATAGTATGCATAACATAAATATTTTATCTAGAAATAGCAGAGAAACAAGGATATAACCAGAATAATACCAAATCAATACCAGAATAATACCAGAATACACTAGAATGAGCACTTTTATTACTGATAACAATGTTCACTTGCCTCTTCGAGGGGGGAATCCTCTAGTAGAGCAGAGGTCTATTACAATAATATCCAAGACTAAACTTATTATACCCTCTATTCCTATTTATACTAAATCTATCTATCCAAAAGAGCAATCTAGAGGAAGATCCTTCTAGAAGTGGAAGCTTCTATTAGGTCATCTTACATTTGACTTATTCCTCCTTATTGCTAGGCCTTATTGATATTGACCTTTATTACATGGAAATATATTATTCTACCCACTTGAGGGGTTAGGTAGGTTAGGTCCCTAACACCATGCGGTTAGCACAGGGAGGTTAGTTCATTGGTCGCTTGGGAGGTCAGGGGTTTGACCCTCGTGGATCACAACAAACTTTTTGACCAGCCAACCTTGGCCTCATCTAGCTTGACACATGGAACTCTATGATTGGACCACGTGTCACCCTGTGATTGGTTTGTACAGTCGAGTCAACTACCAAGTCAACCTACACAATCAACCTGCCTACCACGTGTCACCCCCAGATCATGCCACATCACTTCCACCTATCAAACTGTATAGCCACGTATTTTCCACGCACCATCTGTACTGCCACATGTTGGAATTTCACTAGGTCACATCATCGTATGGAATGCCACGTCAGTGTCCATACAATCCAAGTGTCAAATCCATGTTGTGCCAAATATTCCTACCACATGTCAGCCTTAGGTGCTATCATGTGTCACACTGATGTCATCATGACGTAATGATGAAATCATCCATTGAATTTGACCTTTTGACCTTGACTTTGATTTTTTTTTTCTTGTTTGGGAAAAAGTTTAGAACATGATAATTTTCACATATGATGTCCATTTTTCAAAAAAAATATATATGGTCGGAATTTGCACGAAGAGCCCGATGCAATGGTGTTGGTTTTGTCCGATTCCAAGAAATTTTATTTTTAGGCCTTCCTAGATCCATTTGGATCATTAAGACACACTGTTTTGTTGGGGATTGTATGGAACTATGGTTTGACATTTGATAACATGTTGGTGGAGGTAGATTTCAAATTCATTAGAAGTATGTTCTCTTCCATTATCAATGCGAAGAGATCCAATATGAGGTTGAGCTTCATTTTGAATCAATACATGAAATTTTTTAAATGTTTCAAAAGATTGTGATTTATCTTTCAATAAGTTTACCCAACACATCATGGTGTAATCATCAATAAAAGTAATGATATATTTGTTTCCATTTGCAAAAGGAACATGGATAGGGCTGCACAAATCAAAATGAATTAGCTCAATTTTTTTACATGCTCTAGAAGTAGAATCATGAAAAGGTTGTTTTCTATGTTTTCCAAGGATAAAAGCATCACATTTCTTCAACTTCAAACCAAAAACACCATTCTTTCTCAACAAATGAAAACTGTCATAAATAATATGACCAAATCTAGTATGCCAAAAAATACCCAAGTCATGATGAGAGAGGTATGCAGCTGTGTGTGTATGGGAAGATGTCCCATTCAACTTCAACAATATTCCATCTTACATTCTAGTCATAACATGCATGTTATCAGAATCCTTTCGTATTTCAACTTTTCCATTGATCATATGAAAAGAGTGGCCTTGTTTTCTGACGTGTGTTAGTCACCATTAATGTTTTTTGTGAAATCAAGATTTTAGGACATAGCGAGACACTAGATTGGTTTAGATGCTTGATAAACCAAGGAATGGGCTAAATCTGGTAGGAAGAGGCTAAATCGAGCGGGGGAGCTAAGGTGATGGGACCTGATACGTCGTAGATCATAATCTCTCCATATCAATGGCTGAGGATCATGTTGGGGGGAGAAATTGTGTGAAGGATAATTTCAGAAAGCAGGCCGAAATCTAAACTATGGTTTTCGTCTGGGGATACGTGGCACCACCAAATACATTTCGAGGTGAAAAGTGGGTTTCCCCAAACCACTTTCTCATGCTCTTGAAAAGCGATGAAGTATAAAAGGGAGGTTGTTTGTTTATTTTATTATTATTTCAAATACTGGACGGTTAAAACCTTGGTGCGACCACCATTTTTCAATTGCATCTCAACAATACACTAACTCGGCTCGCCAGTTCCACTCATTTTCATGCAGAAAATTATATTTGAGATAGAGCATTTCCTGACTTGCAATCGAAGGAGATAATCTGGTTGGGTAAGGCCAAATGAAGTTTTCTAGGGCTTGACAAATGATTTCCAGAGGTCAACGAAAGACAACAAATCACACGAAGGGTCGAGACAAAGTCAGAGGGTGAAAGGAGGGACTAAAACGCTAGAGAAGCCATAATCTAGATTAAGAAACGTTTATTGTTGATCATTGTGATCGTTTTTAGAACTAAAATGTTTCATTTTAATTATTGTAATCGGTTTCGGAACCAAAATGTTTCATTTTAATCATTGTAATCAGTTTCGGAACTGAACTGTTTCATTTTAATCATTGTAATCGGTTTCAAAATCAAAACGTTTCATTTTAATCATTGTAATCAGTTTCAAACCAAAGGAACTCAACTTGTATAAATATTAGGAGTTCCAAATGTATTAGAGGTGGGAAGAAGCACAAGAGCATGATTGTAGCTATTCAGAACTTGAAAGTAATTTTCTGAAGCTGAATTGAATACACATGTAGAAGTCTTGAAGTTTCTATGAAAATATTCTAATGGTGGTGATATGAGTTTTGTCTCCTCTCTTTGTATGTATTTCCTGTATTTTTGATATCATTTTCACCATCTTCTATTTAAATTGGATAGTCAAAGGCCCATAATTCATCTTGTGATGCTCTTGGATGAATAAATTTAAACTGTGTTAATTTCTTCCTAACTAATTCAAAATTCATTTATTTAATGCTTTGATGCAGTTATATGTTTTCTTTTCTTCCTACACTCTACAAATTTACAAATTATAACTCAGATTTATAGCCTCATTTATCCTTTCTCCTCTGGAGATTTCTATAGACCAGTCAGTGCTTCCATTCATTTTAGAAGTTTGACTCCATAGCCCTAAGTGTCGCCCCCCTTGATTTCCAGCAAAATTATAAACCCCCCCACAAAAAAAACAACAAAACCTAGACATTGAATTGTTAAAGAAAACTTGTTGTTAAAGACCAAGTGACAGGAGAGAGCCCTCTCTGAGCTGAACAGGATAGTACCCATCTCTAAATTTGGTTTGTAGGTTACCTCTGTCGTTTGTTTATCAACCGAAAAAAATTACAGAGTACTAACAATGTGCACAAGGGACAACAAGATCCTTTTCAACTCAGGAAGATAGATTATATTCTGTATAAGAAAAATTTGGAAGTCCACGAAACTTAATCCTGATGGTGCCCATTCTCGAAGGCTTGAGACTTGATCTGTCTGTAAAATACACTATGCCATCTACATTGTCATCGAAGTCTTCAAAGAAATCTCTTCAAAATTTCATGTGGGAGGCTATGCCTGTGTCAAGAAGCCATGCATCTCCCCAAGAAGAAAAGTAAGTATTGAATAGATCTTTAGTTACTCCTATATTGCAATGGGAAACAACATAATGAAAATGTGCTTTACCTTTCCCTAGTCTTGAAGTTCTATCTTTGTCTCCTTTTTGACTCTATATTTCTTCTTTAATAATTTTCCATGGAACTCTGTAGTTGGTGGCTTCATGTGACCCATTCATTCCACAACATGTATAATGAAGGTCATATTTTTGATGAATATTATGCCAACCCCCTTTGCCTCTCAACTTCTTCTTTCCACTCCCTTTCATTTCTTACTTGACAGATGAAATCAATAAATATTTGTCATTATAGGAGACTGTATTTGATCTCGTTACTCATTGGTCTGGTGGTTGATGATTACAGTGCCATAGAATTCAAATATGCATGCATTGAAGGTCGTGCATGAGCGCGCCCATGCTTGAAAAAATATCCTGTGAAATTTTCAAAGCTCCTTCACATTCTTGCAGTTCTTACAAAGAAATGAAACATTTGTTTCCTTGGACTTTTTTTTGGATGCACTAATGATTATTTCAGATATCTTAACTAGTTTTGAGATAAACTTTGTAGCAAGAGACAAGATAGATATGGAGTTCTGCTTGTGTTGATTCAGCATGAGCAAGGAGAGTGGGTGTAATATCCCCCGGTAGTGTCCTAGTTATATTATGAATTGAAATCATGTTTATGACTTGTAATCATGTTTTGTAGGTTGGTGAGCCGAGTATTGATAAGCTGGTGGGCTTATGTGTTTATTAGGCCGGAGAGCCTAAGTGTTAAGGCCAGGAGCCTGTTTTTATATATGTAATTATGTAGATCATTAATATAATATACAAACATCGTTGTGTGTTGACCGCCATGAAGAAAGAGTGATGGGGGACTAAACTTCCACAGTATGGGTAAGAGAGAGGGGGATGAGAGGTAGGAAGAGGGGATAAGCTTGAGGGCTTAAGTCCTTAGGAATAATAATTTATTATTATTCCAAAGTGGTGTGAAAGGTATATTTTTATCCTAAGTCATGGGAGAGGCAACGCTTGTAGCCCCAATGTGTGAAAAAGGGAACACATACTTGATGGAGTGAATGCAGCTTCATGGGCGACATTTGTCGGCCTAGGTAGATGCAATTTAACCTAAGAATTGAGATGGGATGGGGGTTCATCCTCCATTATTTCATCGGTTTTATGAATCGTGTTTCCATTGTGTCTAATTGATGCATACCTCACTCAACTCTAAAACCCAAAATCATGAGACCTCTGTGATGGACTGGTGTATTCCCGTGAATTTTGTTTGGTCTCTGCGTTTGGCCTCCATCATCGACCTCTGCATAATTTTCTTGTCATGCATCTTGAAACTGGTAATCCATGGACTGAGCTGTGTCTCATGTGTTTCCTATGAACCCAATTTATCCACACTACAAATCCAAGTTCGTGATTAACCATTTGGGTTGTTGTCTTTTGTGCAACCTGAGAATGTCATAATTGTCTATGTTATGTGCGTTATAATTGTGGGTTGTTGTGGCCACGCAGTCCCTTAGCTAAGTGTGATTGGATATCATCATCTGTTCCTTACTAAGCCTTATTGTCCTCCTTGTGATGGAATGGAGCTGAAGAAGCAGGTTGTCAGGCCTATGTGCAACACTCTCTCCAGGTGAGAGAGTGTGTGGAGGAAGTGAGAACTCCTGGAAGGAGTCCTGTAGCTGCCACAGAGCTCGAAGAATTCTGGTTGGGTCTATTGCTGAAGCCTAATGCAAGGGAGGTTTAGCAGCTGAAGGACTGTCTTGGTGACAGTGAAGGTGTATACTCTTGGGGTGGAACATGCATGTGGGGAATGAGAGTCTGTGAGCAGTGGGCATAAGTGGCTCCTAAGAGAGAATCCTTCCTCATAAATTGTGTGTCTTTCGTTGACCTTGCCTAGCTTAGGATTCCCTTGCCTGGTAGAGCTTAGTCCCAACTTGGGAGGTTCGTGGAAGTTCTGCACGCAGTTGGTGGTGTATTACAATTTCAAAAATAAGTATAATTATGTGTTTTAATTTCGTACTTAATTAAAATGCATGTTCTGTGATACTTGTAATATTATCATGTATTTCGTTGCTAGTTTGAATTGTTGCTAATTATGTTTAAGTCTATATGACAGTAGCAAACCCATGCCAAATGTCTTAACTTTATTTAATGCTTATTCTTTATAAATAAAGCATGTTATATATTTAAGCCTGAGAACGTTTCCGCGAAGTAGCGTTTTATGGAAAGTGGGTTGATGGCGGGGGATGTTACAATATGGTATCAGAGCCATGTTTTCAACGCTGAGCCTGGATGGGCTAGATAAGTGGTCTTTGGACCCAATATTTTGAGTGGAAATGGTGTTAAGAGGAACTAATTTCGAACCTTAGATTGTTTCTGAGTGCCAAGGGGTTACATTAGTTGTGTTATGAAGCTCAAGAGGAGTAGCAGTAGAATAAAAACCACAGTTGTCGTGGTATTTGACCATAGAGAGGGAGCACTCAACACTTGGGGTGTTGGATCTATAGGATCTATTCGGACAGAAGGGAAATTCAGTACGACCATCAGATCTGGAGAAGGTACAATAGGGTTATCCTAGAAGCCCTTCAGAGTTCGGCAATCGAGAGAAGCAGGGTGCGCGGAGGAATAAACACCCGAAACCCAAAACCCCGAAGTCCCGAGAGAGATATACACTATAGATCTAGAGAAAAGAGCTTGACCATTGGATCAAGTAGAAGAGCAGATTGTAATTTTGAGAGTTCGGTTGTTGAGAGAAGTGGGATGTGTCACTACACAAACTCCCAAAGTCTGAAGTTCCGAAGAGAAAGAGTAGACGTGGTGGGGCTAGATGACATCGCTAGTATTCCACCATGTGGCATTCTGTGTGGGCAGTGTTAATGGGGCCCGAGTTTACGTAACATAATTAAGGGTCGGAGGACCCACAATGGCATTGATCATGATACATCAAGATCAACAGCCAAGAGACATCGCGGGGACCCAAGTTTCACTGAAGATAATTATCCAAGGTGGTCCCACAATACAAATCATGGTTTCACTGAGGGGTTATGTTTCAGCGTCAGGAGAATTGCGGACTGAAGGGCGGGTTACTCCAAAACCACCATTGCATGGCCCCACAATTGAGAAAATGTTAAGTGATGTAAGGTAATGACATCACCTAAGCTGACATGGAAGTTTTCGGGGTGTGCAGATGTGAAATATTTTGAAGTCTCAAAGTACCGAAACTCAGATGCCTGAGGTTCCACAATGAGTGTCAACTATTGGATATTGGGTAGACGTGGATGGTTGATTCGCCCTATGTCACAAGGTCGTTAGTCCGAAATTCGAGAAGTTGTTGTGAAGTGATTAGAAACCTCCTGAAATGCGAGGTCGTGAAGTGCCCTTTTTTCTAAGTGAGTGGTCATGACCTGCGATCATGTGGATTGGGGATTAAGAGAGAAGGGGATAGAGACTGAAGGATTGTTATAGAGCCCAACAGAGCTCAGAAAATTCATGAAATCTGAACGTTTTCTTAATTCATATTTGTTTATGAATGTTGTGGGATTTGTTAAGTAATAATGGGCTGACAAATTCCAGTTGTCTGCACATTGTGTTTGCGGAAGTTTAGCGAGTGCCAGAACCAAGTAGAATTGCCACTAAGTCCAAAAGAAATGGAAGAGACATAGAATGCTTCCAGTTCAGAGAATGAAGTTAAAGGGATGGATTTCCATTTGGGAGTTGAAGGGTCAAACTCCAATGGGCATGGAAAAGAGATAGATAAGGAAGGGCATATGATGAAGATCATTGAAAAAATTGCAGAAAGATGCCCAAACTCACCGAATAGATAGCAGAAATATTAGAAAAGCTCAGGATAAACAAGGTGAATTCAAATTAAAGTTGATGAATATTCTGGAGAGAATAGAAAAGAGGTTGGACCAAGAAAGAGACTTGAGCAAAACCAAGAGTCACTCGACTTCTGAGGGAAGAAGATCAAGGATTGTTGGTAAACGCCATCGTCACTCCCAAGGTCGCTCCAAGAGGAGGGAACACAGTAGTTCAAGCCCATCTCCTACCAGAAAGAATAGGAGATCTGGAGTGGATAAACTAAAGGGAGAAATGAACAATATTAAGCCTCCAATGTTTGATGGAGAACATAAGAAAGAGGAAGATGTTGAGACATGGTTGCTTGGAACGAGGAAATATTTCCAACTGTAGAATTATTCCTCTCATGCAAAACGAAGAATTGCAATGTATCAACTGAAGGGAAAGGGTTCCATGTGGTGGGATCAGCTTGTGTAGGTGCAACAAATTAGAGAGAAAGATATCACTTGGAAAGAATTCAAGAGAAATTTTGAGAAGAAATACTTGACTAAAAGATATTATGACAGAAAGATGAGAGAGTTCTTTGAAATCAAGATGGGCATCATGACCATTGATGAATACAAATGAAATTTTTTGGAATTAATGAAGTATGCTCCGTTCATCAAGGATGAGACTATCAATATTCAAAGGTATTTGAGAGGACTACCACCTTACATTGGGGACAAGATATGGTATGATGACCCAAAAACTATGGAAGAAACGATAAGAAGAGATAAATGCTTATATAAGTAGGAAAGAGAGAAGCCTACTTTCCAGAAGGCTTGGGAAGACAAGAAGAAATTCAAGTTGGATCAGAGGAAGAAGGGAACTAAGCCACCCTTATTCAGAAACAATCCTCAAGGACAACCATCTTTTAGAGAGCCTAGAAAGGTTGAAGTAGGTGGGAAAATGCCAACACAACCACCTATGGAATGTTTGGGTTGTAAAGGAAACAATAGGTACAGAGATTTCCCCCACATAAATGACAAGGTGAGAGTTGTCCACAATGTACAACAGGCTGAAACAATGGAGGAAATGGGCAATAGAATACCTCGGATCTATGCATCACTGGACAACAAGCAACCTGAATTTCAATCACACATGATTGAAGTGGAAGGTATGATCAATAACCATCCCTTGGACATGAAGGGGCTAGCCATAGTTATATGGATCCTAAAGTGGTGGAAAGTTTGCAATTGTCAAGAAGAAAAAATGAAAAGTCTTGGTTAGTGCAACTGGCTACTGGAACCAAGAGAAAAGTCATTGAGTTAGTTAAGTCCTGTCCAGTGGACATGAATGGATTGAGCACAAAGTATGAATTGAATTTTTTTCCTTTAGGTTCTTATGACTGTCTAATTGGGGTGGACTAGTTGAACCAACACCATGCCATCTTGGACTGTCGTAACAATGCATTCACTTGCCTAGATGAGGAAGGAAATCAGAAAATAGTCCAAGGAATTCCCAGAGCTATTTCTATCAGAGAAATCTCAGCAATGCAGTTGAAGAAGTGCTACAGAAAAGGCTGTCAATTATTTGTAGCCCATGTGGAGGAAAAACCTAAGGATAAGGTGTCAAATATTGGAGATCATGCGGTACTAAAAGAGCTTGAAGATTCATTTTAGGAGGTACTCAGACTACCCCTGAAGAGAGATATTGATTTCTATGTAAAAATGATGCCTGGAGTAGCTCCAATGTCAAAATCTCCTTACAGAATGAGTACGCCAGAGTTGAAAGAACTGCAATTGCTTCTTGAAGAGCTTTTGAAGAAGGGGTATATACGCCCAAGTGTGTCACTTTGGGGTGCCCCGGTCCTGTTTGTGAAGAATAAGGATGGGCCGTTGAGATTGTGTATATATTTTAGACAATTGAACAAAGTAACTGTAAAGAACAAATATCCTTTTCCGAGGATTGATGACCTCTTTGATTAATTGAAGGATGTGAAGATATTTTCAAATATATATCTTAGGTTAGGATATCACCAGGTAAGGATAAAGGATTAAGACATCAACAAGACCTCCTTCAGAACAAGATATGGTCATTATGAATTAACAATGGTGCCTTTTGGGTTTTCAAACACATTCGTTGTTTTTATGTGGCTGATGAATGGTGTATTTAGGGACTATCTAGACAAGTTTGTCATAGTATTCCTGGAGGACATTCTGGTGTATTCCAAGTCAAAGGAAGAGCATGAAAACCATCTTAATATGGTGTTGTAGGTGCTAAGAGAGCACCAATTGTATGCCAAGTTGAGCCAGTGCTCGTTTTATCAGGAGCAGATCCATTACTTGAGGCATATTGTTTCGAAGGAAGGGATAGCTGTAGATCATGATGAGATTGAGGCCATCAGAGAATGGTCAGCGCTAAAGAATGTGACAGAAGTAATATCCTTTATGGGTCCAGTTGGTTATTATGGAAGGTTTATCGTAGGGTTCTCGAGGATATCTCACCTTATCACTTCCTTGGAAAGGAAGGAGAAGAAGTTTCAGTGGACAGAGGATTGTGAGAGAAGCTTCCAACAATTGAAGCAATTATTAACCAGTGCTCCAATCCCAAGGATAACATATCCAAATGAATATTTTGTGGTGTGTGCAGATGCATGCAAAGAAGGACTTGGAGGAGTCCTCAGTCAAAATGGATTCGTAATCTATTATGAATCTAAAAAGTTAAAAGAGAACGAAAGGAAATATGAAAATCATGATTTGGAGTTGGTAGCCATAATACACGCTCTAAAGAAATGGATACATTACCTCATGGGAAGGATATTCAAACTAAGAATAAACCATAATGGTCTGAAGTACTTGTTTGATCAGCCAAACTTGAACGCTAGATAGAGTAGGTGGCTAGAGTTTCTCTATGAGTACAATTTTGATATCAAGTATACAAAGGGAAGGAAAATAAAGTGGTTGATGCACTTAGCAAGAGAGTGCATGAATTTCATGCTACAACCATTAGCATGTACCGAACTAATATTAAAATAAGAATTTTGGAGGTTGCAAATACAGATTTGTTGTACAGGGATTTGGTAGCAAAGCTACAACAAGGTAATATGCCACCGAAAGTAGAGATTTATAAATTGGAAACTGATGGAATACTTCTGTACAAGAATAGAATTTATGTACCTAATGTCCAGGATTTGAAACTTGCGATTTTGCATGAAATGAATAATGTTCCTTATGCAGGGAACCTTGGATATCAGAAAATTGTGGCAGCAATCAAGAGCCATTACTTTTGTCCAGGTATGAAGAAAGAGATTGCAGAATATATCGCTAGATGTATGGAGTGCCAGAAGGTTAAAGCTAAGCACAGACATTTAGTAGGGTTGTTGCAACCTTTACCTATTCCTGAGTGGAAGTGGGAAGTGGTGACAATGGATTTGATCACAGGATTTCCCAAAATTGACAAGCAACATGATTCAATCATAGTGGTAGTGGACAAGCTTACAAAAGTTGCCCATTTCATTCTATTAAAGACTAGTCACAAGGAAGCAGATGTTGTTGATATTTTAATGAAGGAAGTGGCATGATTGCATGAAATTCCCAAGACAATTGTGTCTGATAGAGACTCAAATTTTACCTAAAATTTCTGGAAAGGGTTATTCAGGGGGTTCAAAATGAGTCTGAACTTTAGTACAACTTATCATCTTGATTCTGATGGGCATATAGAGTGGGTGAATTGAGTGATAGAAGACATACTAAGGATGTATGTGATGAACAAACCATCTAAATGGGAAGACTACTTACACTTGGTAGAATTTGCCTACAACAATGGGTATCAATCATTGTTGAAGATGATACCATTTGAAGCACTTTATGGCAAAAAGTGAAATACTCCAGTGAGCTGGGATAATCGAGCTGATAGGGAAGTAGTTGGGCCAGAGTTGCTCAAGGAAATGGAAGAACAGATGCTAAAAATTAAGCATATTTTGAAAGCTGCCCAAGGCAGGCACAAAAGTTATGTTGACAATAACATAACCTACATATAGTTTAAAGTGGGTGACCATGTTTTCCTGAAATTAAAATCCAATAGAAATTCCCCGAAGTTGGAAAACTGCGCCAAGTCGGCAACTAGATTTTGTGGGCCATTTGATATCCTAGAAAGGATTGGGCCAGTTGCATATATGCTTGCATTACCTGCATCCATAACTGTACATAATGTATTTCATGTTTCATTTCTTAAGAAATATATACCTGATGCTAATCATGTTATCGATTGGAATGTGATTCAGGTGGAGAAAGAAGGTGTCTTGCAAGTGCATCATGTGCGCATATTGGACCAGAAAAGAAAAAAACTCCGAAATCAAGCCATAGGGATTGTAAAGGTCCAGTGGACCTGATATGGTCCCGAGGATGCGACATGGGAGCATGAGGATGCTATGCGGGCAGAATACCCACATATTTTTTAATATTTTGAAAAGCTTGATGATGCTGTGTAAAGAGTTGCATTGAGGACAGTGCAAAAATAAGGGGAGGGGATTGTAATATCCCCTGATAATTCCCTAGTTATATTATGAATTATAATCATGTTTATGAATTGTAATCATGTTATGTAGGCTAGTGAGTCGAGTATTGCTAAGTTGGTGGGCCTATGTGTTTATTAGGTTAGAGAGCCTAAGTGTTAAGGCCAAGAGCCTGATTTTGTATATGTAATTATGCAGATCATTAATATAATATATAAACATCATTGCATGCTGACCAACCATGAATAAAGAGTGATGGGGGAATAAGCTTCCATAGTGTGGGTAAGGGAGAGGGGGCTGAGAGGTAGGAAGAGGGGCTAATATTGAGGGCTTAAGTCCTTAGGAATAATAATTTATTATTATTCCAAAGTGGTGTGAAAGGTATATTTTTATCCTAAGTCCTGGGAGAGGCAACACATGTAGCCCCAACATGTGAAAAAGGGAACCATACTTGATGGAGTGCATGTACCTTCATGGACAACATGTGTCGGCCCAAGAAAATGCAATTTAACCCAAGAATTGATCCGTGATGGGGGTTCATACTCCATTCTTTTGTCGATTGTCTAAACAACATTTTCTCTGTGTTCAATCGCTGCATACCTCACATAACTTTAAAACTTGAATCATGAGACCTCTATGATCGACTAGTGTATTCCTGTGAATTTCTTCTAGTCTCTACATTTGGCCTCCATCATCGATCTCTGCATAATTTTCTTGTCACGCATCCTGAAACCGGTAATCCATGGATTGAGTTGTGTCTCCTGTGTGTCATGTGAACCCAATTTATCCACATTGCAAATCTGAGTTCGTGCTTAACAATTTGGGTTGTTTTCTTCTGTGAAACATGAGTATACCATAATCGACTATGCCATGTGCATTATAATTGTGGGTTGTTGTGGCCACACAATACCTTAGTTGAGTGTGATTGGCTACCATCATTTGTTCCTTACTGAGCCTTTTTGTCCTCCTTGTGATGGAACAGAGCTGAAGAAGAAGGCTGTCAGGCCTGTGTGCAACACTCTCTCTAGGTGAGAGAGGTGGTTGTGGTTGAAAAAGAAGTTTGTCAGGCCTGTGAGTGACTCTCTCTAGGTGAGAGAGTGCGTGGAGGAAGTGAGAACTCCTGGAAGGAGTCCTGTAGCTACCATAGAGCTTAGATAATTCTGTTTCAGTCTGTTGCTAAAGCCCAAGGCAAGGGAGGTTTAGTAGCCGAAGGACTGTCTTGGTGACAATGAAGGTGTATACTCCTGGGGTGGAATAGGCATGTGGGGAATGAGAGTCTGTGAGCAATGGGCATAAGTGGCTCCTAGGAGAGAATCCTTCCTCATAAACTGTGTGTCTTCCGTTGACCTTGCCTAGCCTAGGATTCCCTTGCCCGGTGGATCTTAGTCCCAACTCAGAGGTGACCTACTACTGAGAGTGATGAGAAACACAGTTTAAGGATGGGAGGTTCGTGGAAGGTCCACACACAATTAGTGGTGTATTATAGTTTCAACGATAAGTATCATTATGTGTTTTAATTCTGTACTTAATTAAAATGCATGTTTTGTGATACTTGTAATATTATCATGTATTTCGTTGCTAGTTTGAATTGCAATTAAGTCTATTTAAGTTTGTGTGACAACAGTAAATCCATGTAAAATTTCATAATTTGATTTAATGCTTATTCTTTATAAATAATGCATGTTATATATTTAAGCCTCATAATGTTTTTGTGAAGTAGCGTTTTTCGGCAAGTGGGTTGATGGTCGGGGATGTTACAATATGGTATCAGATGTTTAAAGGCTAAGATAAGGTTGTGTAGGTGGCATTTCCCGACCTGTTGGTGGTCAGGCATGTTATAGTGGGGAAATTCCATAATGATGTTTTTACCTGGATGGACCATGTGAAGCGTGATTTTTTAGGTCGAGGGTGTGTAGTGAAATTGGGGCAATGTTTCCTCTTGAAAGCAGGGATGATTTTAAGGATGAAAATTTATTTTAAAATGCACAAACCTTGATGAATCTTACTAATCCTTCATATGCCAACTATAAATGTCTGACAATATTCTTGTAAAAATATTCAGATTTCTAAGGATTTTATATAGTTTTTATAAAAGTTTGTTTATTTTTAAGGTAAAATAATTTTATCCTATAGAATTTGGGCGAATCATTTTTAAAATAGTGAATCTTGTTTTTGGAAAAACCATGGAAAATTAGCCCATGAGCGAAATTTATCCCCTAAAATCATCACTGCTTGAAAAGATGTAACAAGATCGATTACCCACGTGATGAGCAGACGAAGTTAATCTATGGATTGAGAGGTAAATAAGAAATAAATATGGGATACCAACAAAAGGGGGATGAGTACATGTGTCTTTACTCATAGATTAAGCTTAGTAAAAAACCAACAATATCGGTGATGGGTGTGACCATACCTCATCCAACAGTTGGCTAGGTGTATAATGCTTGGAAACATTGCAAGAATGGGATTTAGGTTGGAGTTTGGTTACTAAACCATGTAGAAGGAGTTGACTAGTAGCGAGAGAAGGATTAGTCTATGATAGCAGAATCGTGAGCGCGATACCACCATGATTAGAGAGTCGATGCAGTAGATTTGATTATACCTTATGGTGATTGAAAATTCATGTCCCAACAAAATCAAATGAAATGATTTGAATGAGCAGTTTGTAAAACTAACAACGATTCAAATGGTGGTTACTCATATCAGGGTTTCCTCATTGTAATCACGTAATACAATGCAGTTAACAATAGGGTTGTCAGGAATGAGTGATAACAAATGTTAAATTTAGGGTTTCGTATGGATTTGATAATAGGTTGGTGAAAGGAAGAGTTCATTCACCAATCGCATGGAACGTCGAAAAGGTGAGGAAATGATGTTGGTGCAACTATCAATAGAGAATAAGAAAGAGTGCAGAGGGCAGGAAGACAGGCAAGTCAACATAGGCGTTTCATCATGCTAGGTGTACGATAGGGAATCTATTGATGGAGTTAATCGGTCTCTGATATCACTATCAAGATAGGGATGGTAGAAAATATAACTCCACATTTATGTTCTTTGCATTAGCATGATTAGTTAATAAATACAATAATAAATGATTCTTGGTCTTCCATAACTGAAGACATTTCCTATCACCTACGATTATTCATGTTTACAATATTGTTACAAGTAACGCAACCACGAATGATTGTGTGTCCAACATTTTGGAACCCTAAAATTATTAGAACTTTCAATGATAGTTTTATTGTTACTCTTGAGTGATTCATTTAATTAAAATGGAAAGAAATAAAAAAAATAAGCCATCAGTAATTATTAGGGAAAAATAGCCTTCCATTCCATATTATTTGCATTCCTTTGTTAAGAAAATAACCAAATTACTTGATGAAAGAAAAAGGAAAAACATTATAAGAATGAACTTTTATAAAGAAATAAACAATGGTTCTAATGCGTTTATTTGAGTGATAATATAGTCCATTGATTTTATGGCTGATGAAAAATATGCTATGTGCAAATATCACTATTAGCAATCAATTAGTTGCATTGATTTCAACAATGATATAATGAAAACAAATAGGGTGCATTGATTTTAGTAATGATATTGTGCAAATGAATCAATGCATTAATTTAAGAAATGGTATAGAGAAAATCAATCTGAAGCATTGATTTCAACACTAGAATAGTAAAAAATATTGAGTGAAATGACTTTAATAAAAACGTAGCTAAAAACAGTTTCAAAATATATATCATAATGTTGTAAAAGAGGTTTTTAATTCTAAGTTGAAGTTCACTACTTTGTTTTCTTGCATGTGGTTCCTCTATGGATATTTGGGCATTAAAACCATCATATTCATCATTGTTTTTGTTATAATGTTAATATATAGAATGCACAAATTTTACACAACTAATGGCCTTACAACTATCCTTGATCTTAATATATGAAAAAGGGGTTTCTCAACTACACGTGTTTGGAGATTCTCTATTGGTGATGAATTGGGTAAATGATGTGATTTAGATGAAAATGATTCTTTTACAATTGATTCTTAAGGAGATTCTTTATTTAAAATCAACATTCTCTATTGTGTATTTCCATCATATTTATAGATATAGGAATAAGACTATTGATTATTTGTTAAAAAGTGGTTTTCTATTAGCTATCATAAGTGAGGGATGGGTGCATCATGATCCCTGTTTTTAATCATCATATGCTTACAACATTCTTTCACATATATGGTTTGTCATTTTTTGGAAGACTATAATGGTACTTTAATGTGATCAAAAGGATGTTATTATGAAGTGATATATATGTCCTTTTGATGATGGTCTATTATGAAGTGATATATTTTTCGTTTTGATGATAATCTATTAGAATGAGTATATTCTTTTAGTAAGTCTCGGTTGAGAAAAAGTTGGGAGAACCTAACATCATGCATATGAAATATGACCTTAGGAACTTTGACTAACGGGGACTATTCCCTACAACTAAAATAGACAAATGAATTTTATAGCTTCTTTATTAGTCAAAGTTCCTCTGGTCATAGTTCCTAACTGACAAAGGAATTATGACCTCAAGAACTTTGACTAACAAGAACTATTTCCTAGAGATACAACCGAAAAACAAATTTCATAGTTCCTTTGTCGATCAAATTTCCTTCATCATAGTTCTTGTGGTCATAATTCTTATTTATCAAATTTCTTGACTAACAAGGGAACAATTACCTCATGAAATTTAACTGGTCGAAACTATTCCCTAGAACTATGACTAAAAACAAAGGTCATAATTCCTTTGTCGATCAAAGTTCCTTCATCATAGCTCCTGTGGTTATAGTTCCCATTAGTAAAAGCTCCTAATTGAAAAAGGAAATATGACATCAGGAACTTTGATTGACATGAACTATTCCATGGAACTATGACCAGTAAACAAAAGTCATGGTTCTGTTGCCGGTCAAATTTCCTTCATCATAGTTCTCGCCAATCATAGTTCTTGACTAACAAAGGAACTATGACCTTAGGAACTTTGAAAAATATGAACTATTCCCTATAATTACAATTGTAAATTCTAACCTTGTACAATATCTACTGCAAACTGATATTCAGAAAAGAACAGAAAAGATACAATGGCAAATACAAACATTACACAGAGATTTTTCACCTGGAAACCCAAACCGGGAAAACCAGCATATATTATATTGATACACATTGTTTTACATTGTTTACAATACAATATACATATAGGAGCCAGCGGCATCCAAAACCCTAACCCAATGACCTG
>JASDQU011179264.1:0-13130 GCA_032191745.1 Picea mariana | reverse complement strand
ATACGATCTATTTGTTGATTCTACAGGTATTCATTCAACATTCTAAAATGGAAAAGTTTCCCATCTGTGTCCTCAATATTAGACCATGATTGCAACTGTTCAATTTCAGACTTATGCTTGCAAACAAAATATCCATCAATCAGAAAATCGAAAGATAATACAATATCTTTTGGTTTTGGAGACGTAAGATTCTCATAAAATTGTTTTGGATTTTGGAAACTGTAAGACTGAATCTGAGTATTCAAGAGATCAATATCCTTTTCAAGTCTTTCAGCAAACAACTCGAGAACACACATTTTAATTTTATCAGAATTTTTTTTTGATTACCAACAATGAAACACGACAGTTAACGTAACTTCATCAAATTGAAAATCTGCTAACTCACCCCTGCATTCTTCTCTGGCTTCACAATATATAGGATTTTCCACATACCTTGTCATCTTGAATCATCATCAAGGCTTTGAAATATGTATTCTTCAGCAGTAGAGTCGCTTGTGAACTTTGAAGCTCGGTATCTTGAACAATGAAGTCCCCAGGTGAATGGTACAACCTTCTTGTCTTTCTCTTTTGTTCACCATCAGAAGTCAAATATGAACTTGAAGTGCACCTCTGGAGAATTTCCCCAGTGGAGTCACCAAAAATGTTAGCACGTAATTTTCCTAAGGTTGCGGAGGCAATAACATAGGTAACCTCAAACCACTTCGAGTCTTGGATCTAGCCCTCCAAGACTCAGAGAGGGATATCTCTTTCTGAATTAACTTAGTATGTAATAGGACAGATGTTAGGCTAGCTATAAACGTAATGAAAGTATGGGGTTGGGATTTTTAAATGCTCGTTTTGGGACAGCAAGGAGGGCCACTGGGCAAATGGGGTCTGTGCTTTATCATGTGTTTCATTCTCAGATCTGGACAAATCTCTTACACAGGGAAAGGTAGCATAAATATTGGATCGAAATAAGTTTTGATGACGTCGATTTGAGGAAGAAATAGGGGAGGAAAAAGCCAGGCAAAGGAGCAGCTAAGAATTCCTAAACTGGGATTTCAGAAGAAAACATAAAGATTATCACAAGATCAGATGCAGAGTATCTGCTGATAAATTCTTCTCTATTACTCTTCTTCTGATAATAAGAAATTGAAAACAAATATACATATTTTTCTATTTTTTTGGAAAGAAAATTAAATCAAATCGTATAAATTTCTGAGTTTGATGGTCGATCTTGCTTGAAATCTGGACCATCTATCGTTTTTTCTTCTTGCTGTCACGAGTTCGCTTCCAACTGAGAGAAATCATGTTTAAACCTCTAACTGGATTATAGGAAATCTCTACCACCTCCTTCTAAACATTGCCTCGGATTCTGGAGATGATCATTCTGGATTTGCCTCAAATCGTGGATCTGTTTCTCTTTGCCAATTTTGTCATTGCCAAGAGTCTTTTGTAGATGAACTCCCTATTTGCCATATGTATGAGTCGCTGATAGTATGAATCCAATCTACTATTTTTTGTCTATGGCTATCTTCAACTAGAAAACAAATTATAAAATAAGTTTCCAAACGAACTATGCGGTCTCTTTGACACTGATTTGCCTTTAAACTGAGAATTTTGAACTGCTCTAGAGTCGGCTCTTTCATCATGCTTAGTTTGTTGTCATGGAACTTCCTTTGCTATCCAAAGGGGTATTAGCTTTGGTAGCATCACTACAAACTTTGGCCATTTGAGTATTAACAACCTCTGATGCAACTTTATTTGTAGCTTTCACAGAAATGCTTTTTTCAAGCAAAATTTTGGAAAATCCTGGAGGTACCAAAGGTCTTAGTGCTACAGGCATTGAAACTATAGGCAAAGTAGTTTTGGAAGATGCAGAAGATCTAAATTCATCTGGTAGAGGGAGAATATCTTAGTGATCTTCTACTTTCTCCGCATCCTCCAGAAGAAACTGCTCATCATACTTCATATTAGAAGTATTTCCACATTGACATGCATGATGTTCAACTTGCTTCTGAGCATTAATTTTTTGGTTCTCCTGAAGCACCTTTTGTTGTTCCTTCCTCAATAGCTGAAAAGAATCTCTTCTTTTTCTCTCATGTTCAATTTTTCTTGATTGGATAACTCACCAGTACCAAAAGTTTCATCATTATAGAAGCTTGTCATCTTTGATCGTGAATGAGTACCAACCTTAGATAAATGAAGCGGTTGATATGCATCATTTGCTTGATTTGTTCGACCAGAATGATGTCGATCATATCCCCACGTATTTGGCATGATAGATCCTTCTGATGACCTGGATGATCTTGGACCAGCCCCACTTCCTAAAAGCCCATCATGTTCGGAAATCATTCCATGCCGGGTGAGATGGTCACTACCATGAAGCCGCCTTCCAGAGTCTTGTTCTAGCACATCCCGATCATGCCGAGGTCGATCCCTTTCTTTTTCATTGCCTCCCGGTCTATGTTCCCATATTGATCACTCTGTTTAAAACCTTGAGTAAGCATAACACCCCCTGGGTTACCTGGAGCTCTTCGCCATTCCGGAATATTTTGAAAGGTTTTCTCCACTTCCATCACTGTCTCTTCGAATCAAGCCTCTTGTTGAAGATGATGGTGCTATATTTACACCTTCCACGACATGATTTCTTAGAATCTGATGATCAACCCACTTGGTCGATTATTGCAATTGTCCAATTTGGCGAAGGATAATAGGAAGTCTCTTCTATAAGAGTATTTGGCATTTTTGGAAGGAACATCTGCACTTGAATCAAGTGAACCATTCAAAACTACATACTGATTATTAGGCTCTTGCCCCATTTTAAAAAACTAGGGATATTCCACACTGACCAACAGAAAAATGAACCCAAGCTTTATTGCATTTTTTATCTCGCTAAACTTTGACATGATACACCTGCTAAACCCGACAGTTGGCACTTTCTTCTGCTGGTACCTGGGTGTTCTCATCGCATACTCTATTGTTTTTTATTTTTGGACTTTTGGGAGTTAATCCCACATACATGCGATAACTTGAACATGTGGTGCTTATATGAGCCAATAGTCGCACGTTGTGTCGATGAAGTGAGCCCGAGGCTTGGGCTTTGTGGTTTGGTTTTGGTGCTGGCACTTGCTTGTGTGTTTGTTGTTGGTGCGTGACATGGTACTTATCCTCGGTGTTGAGTATTCGGAGGGTTGGCTCTAGGCGAATATAAATTTTTGCTAAAAATATTGTCAAGTTTTTGCATAAAACTCTGTATAAAGGCAAACCACGAGGGGCCAATTTTTTGCTAAATTCACCAAAAATAAATTATAAAAACCCAAATTAGGCTAATAAACCCAACTTTGCATTTACCCCCAAGAGTCAAATTTCGCCATTTCAAACCACTTCACAATTTTGTGCTAAAAATGCACCAGAATTGCGCCTTGAAACTCATGCGCAGGTACTCATTTTATGCTTGGTGAGTGTCGAGCACTCTCTGCCGCCTCCGCCATGAGTCCTGAGCAAACACATATGCCTGAAAAAGATAAATATTATTTAGAACACTGATTCGCTATTATATAGGGATCTAACATAGGCTCCACCTAGGGAAGATAGCTCCGAAGGAGGTGTCTAGAATCATTGAACTCTGAATTTCGCCGACCAGATGATCAATGGGATACCCCCAAACTGTAAACTGAAAATAAACTATGAAGAGACAAAAAAGAAAGTGCTCATCCTGATGAGATTATTGGCGCATTTCTACCTACCCTACTTTGCTAACAGTTACTGCTTCAATCAGGTAAATAAAAAGTGCCAATGAAGCCAACCCAGTAGTTGATCCCGTGATTGGGCTTCCTCATCATGCTTGATGAAAATCAAGGTTGAAACATGTACTGGCAACTGGTGATGGCTCGGGTCCTTGCAGAAAAAACATGATTGAATAGTTATACTGAAAAGGACTTCCATATAACTTGCAACCGAGTCAATAAATATATGATCTATTTGTTGATTCTCCAGTTATTCATTCAACATTCTAAAATGGATAAGTTTCCCATCTGTGTCCTCAATATTAGACCATGATTGCAACTGTTCAATTTCAGACTTATGCTTGTAAACAAAATATCCACCAATCAGAAAATCGAAAGATAATACAATATCTTTTGGTTTTGGAGACGTAAGATTCTCATAAAATTGTTTTGGATTTTGGAAACTGTAAGACTGAATCTGAGTATTCAAGTGCTCAATATCCTTTTCAAGTCTTTTAGCAAACAACTCGAGAACATACATTTTAATTTTACGAGAATTTTTTTTTGATTTCCAACAATGAAACACGGCTGTTAACGTAGCTTCATCAAATTGAAAATCTGCTAACTCACCCCTGCAGTCTTCTCTGGCTTCACAATATATAGGATTTTCCACATACCCTGTCATCTCGAAGCATCATCAAGGCTTTGAAATATGGATTCTTCAGCAGTAGAGTCGCTTGTGAACTTTGAAGCTCGGGATCTTGAACAATGGAGTCACCAGGTGAATGGTACAACCTTCCTGTCTTTGGCTTCTGTTCACCATCAGAAGTAAAATATGAACTTGAAGTGCACCTCTAGAAAAGTTCCCCAGTGGAGTCACCAAAAATGTTAGTGCGTAATTTTCCTAAGGCTACGGAGGCAATAACAGAGGTAACCTCGAACCACTTCGAGTCTTGGATCTAGCCCTCCAAGACTCAGAGAGGGATCTCTCTTTCTGAATTAACTTAGTATGGAATAGGACAGATGTTAGGCTAGCTATAAACGTAATGAAAGTATGGGGTTGGGATTTTTAAATGGTCGTTTTGGGACAGCAAGGAGGGCCATTGGGAAAATGGGGTATGCGCTTTAATATGTGTTTCATTCTCAGATCTGGACAAAATTCTTACACAGGGAAAGGTAGCGGAAATATTGTCTCGAAATAAGTTTTGATGATGTCGATTTGAGGAAGAAATAGGGGAGGAAAAAGCAAGGCAAAGGAGCAGCTAAGAATTCCTAAACTAGGCTTTCAGAAGAAAACATAAAGATTATCACAAGATCAGATGCAGAGTATCTGCTGATAAATTCTTCTCTATTACTCTTCTTCTGATAATAATAAATTGAAAACAAATGTAAAGAGGACAGGAAAATACTTTAACAGAGAAAAAACACCACCAATACATCCACACAAGAATCCCGTAGAAAAAATAACATGTCCATCACAGATTGATCATTTAAAATTACAGAAAGAATTTTTCTGGCCAAGCACAGCCCTCGGCTCCAGCAAAGAAAATTAAAAATTCAGGTCGAAACCTCTCACACAGGTCTAAAACCTCTCCTCTCATCCCATTCAAACCCTCTTTCTACCTTTTACATCTGCATAAATAATAAAAATCTCTCAGCCTTCCCAGGACTCACGCTCTGCCTCTATTTTCTAAAAATAGATAACAGTTACAATGATTTTGACACCTGTCGCATATGGTCTCCCATTACCAAATCGGTGTTTAAACAATATACATATTTTTATATTTTTTTGGAAAGAAAATCAAATCAAATCGTATAAAAATCAACTGAGACAGAGTGGTTGGAATAGGTGTCTCGAATTTCTGAGTTTGCCGGTCGATCTTGCTTGAAATATGGACCATCTGTCATTTTTGCTTCTTGCTGTCACGAGTTCGCTTCCAAATGAGAGAAATCATGTTTAAACCTCTTCCTGGATTATAGGTAATCTCTACCACCTCCTTCTAAACGTTGCCTCGAATTCTGGAGATGATCATTTTGGATCTGCCTCAAATCGTGGATCTGTTTCTCTTTGCCAATTTTGTCATTGCCAGGTGTCTTTTGTAGATGAACTCCCTGTTTGCCATATGTATGAGCCGCTAATAGTATGAATCCAATCTACTATTTTCTGTCTATGGCTATCTTCAACTAGAAAACAAATTATAAAATAAGTTTCCAAACGAACTATGCGGTCTCTTTGACACTGATTTGCCTTTAAACCGAGAATTTTGAACTACTCTAGAGTCGGCTCTTTCGTCATGCTTAGTTTTTTGTCTTCGTATTTCCTTTTCTATCCAAAGGAGTATTAGCTTTGGTAGCATCACTGCAAACTTTGTCCATTTATGTATTAACAACCTCTGATGCAACTTTATTTGCAGCTTTCACAGAAATGCCTTTTTCAAGCAAAATTTTGGAGAATCTTGGAGGTACCAAATGTCTTAGTGCTGTAGGCATTGAAACTATAGGAAAAGTAGTTTTGGCAGATGCAGAAGATCTCGATTCATCTGGTAGAGGGAGAATATCTGAGTGATCTTCTACTTTCTCTGAATCCTCTAGAAGAAACTGTTCATCATACTTCGTATTAGAAGTATTTCCAGATTGACATGCATGATGTTCAACTTGCTTCTGAGCATTAAGTTTTTGTTTCTCCTGGAGCACCTTTTGTTGTTCCTTCCTCAACAGCTCAAAAGAATCTCTTCTTTTTCTCTCCTGTTCAATTTTTCTTGATTGGATAACTCATCACTACCAAAAGTTTCATCATTATAGAAGTCTGTCATCTCTGATCATGAATGAGTACCAACCTTAGATAAACGAAGTGGTTGATATGCATAATTTGCTTGATTTGTTCGACCAAAATGATGTCGATCATGTCCCCGCGTATTTGGGATGATAGATCCTCCTGATGACCTGGATGATCTTGGACCAGCCCCACTTCCTAAAATCCCATCATGTTCGAAAAGCATTCCATGCTGGTGAGATGGTCACTACCATGAAGCCGCCTTCCAGAGTGTTGTTCTAGCACATCCCGATCATGCCAAGGTCGATCCCTTTCTTTTTCATTGCCTCCTGGTCTATGTTTCCATCTTGATCACTCCATTTAGAACCTTGAGTAAGCATAACACCCCCCTAGGTTACCTGGAGCTCTTCGCCATTCCATAATATTTTGAAAGGTTTTATCCACTTCCATCACTGTCTCTGCGAATCAAGCCTCTTGTTGAAGTTGATGGTGTTGTATTTACACCTTCCACGACATGATTTCTTAGAATCTGAGGATCAAGCCCCTTTGGCTGATTATTGCAATTGTCCAATTTAGCGAAGGATAATAGGAACTCTCTTGTTTAAGAGTATTTGGCATTTTTGGAAGGAACAACTGCACTTGAATCAAGTGAACCCTTCAAAACTGCATACTAATCATTAGGCTCTTGCCCCATTTTAAAAAACTAGGGACATTCCACACTGACCAGCAGAAAAATGAACCCAAACTTTACTGCATTTTTTATCTCACTGAACTTTGACACGATACACCTGCTAAACCCGACAGTTGGCACTTTCTTCTGCTGGTACCTGGGTGGTCTCATCACATACTTTGTGTTTTTTATTTTTGAAGTTTTGGGAGTTAATCCCACATACATGCGATAACTTGAACATGTGGCATTTATATGAGCCGACAATCGCACGTTGTGTCGATGAAGTGAGCCCGAGGCTTGGGCTTTGGGGTTTGGTGTTGGCGCTGGTGCTTGGTTGTGTGTTTGTTGTTAGTGCGTGACATGGTACTTATCCTTGTTTTTGAGTATTCGGAGGGTTGGCCCTAGGCCAATATAAATTTTTGCTAAAATTATTGTCAAATTTTTTCATAAAACTCTGTATAAAGGCAAACCCCGAGGGGCCAATTATTTTCTAAATTCACCAAACATAAATTATAAAAACCCAAATTAGGCTAATAAACCCAACTTTTCATTTACCCCCAAGAGTCAAATTTCTCCATTTCAAACCACTTCACAATTTTGTGCTAAAAATACACCGGAATTGCGCCTTCAAACTCACGCGCAGGTACTCATTTTATGCTTGGTGAGTGTCGAGCGCTTTCTGCCACCTTCGCCATGAGTCCTAAGAAAACACATATGCCTGAAAAAAGATAAATATTATTCAGAACACTGATTCCCTATTATATAGGGTTCTAACATAGGCTCCACCTGGGGAAGATAGCTCCGAAGGAGGTGTCTAGAATCGCTGAACTCTAAATTTTGCCGACCAGCTGATCATTGGGCTGCCCCCAAACTATAAACTAAAAATAAACTATGAAGAGACAAAAAAGAAAGTGCTCATCCTGATGAGAATATTGGCGCATTCCTACCTACCCTACTTTGCTAACAGTTACTACTTTAATCAGGTAAAGAAAAAGTGCCAATGAAGACAACCCAGCAATTGATCCCATGATTGGGATTCCTCATCATGCTTGATGAAAATCAAGGCTGAAACATGTACTGGCAACTGGTGATCGCTCGGGTCCTTGCAGAAAAAACATGATTGAACAGTTATACTGAAAAAGAGCTCCATATAATTTGCAACTGGGTCAGTAAATATACGATCTATTTGTTGATTCTCCAGGTATTCATTCAACATTCTAAAATGGAAAAGTTTCCCATCTGTTTCCTCAATATTAGACCATGATTGCAACTGTTCAATTTCAAACTTATGCTTGTAAACAAAATATCCATCAATCAGAAAATCGAAAGATAATACAATATCTTTTGGTTTTGGAGACGTAAGATTCTCATAAAATTATTTTGGATTTTGGAAACTGTAAGACTGAATCTGAGTATTCAAGAGCTCAATATCTTTTTCAAGTCTTTCAGCAAACAGCTCGAGAACACACATTTTAATTTTATGAGAAATTTTTTTCGATTTCCAACAATGAAACACGACTATTAACGTAACTTCATCAAATTGAAAATCTGCTAACTCAACCCTACATTCTTCTATGGCTTCACAATATATAGGATTTGCCACATACCCTGTCATCTTGAAGCATCATTAAGGCTTTGAAATCTGGATTCTTCAGCAGTAGAGTCGCTTGTGAACTTTGAATCTCGGGATCTTGAACAATGGAGTCACCGGGTGAATGGTACAACCTTCTTGTCTTTGGCTTCTATTCATCATCAAAAGTCAAATCTCAACTTGAATTGCACCTCTGGAGAAGTTCCCCAGTGGAGTCGCCAAAAATGTTAGCGCTCTGTAATTTTCCTAAGGCTATGGAGCCAATCACAGAGGTAACCTCGAACCACTTCGAGTCTTGGATCTAGCCCTCCAAGACTTAGAGAGGGATCTCTCTTCCTGAATTAACTTAGTATGGAATAGGACAGATATTAGGCTAGCTATAAACGTAATGAAGTTATGGGGTTGGGATTTTTAAATGGTCGTTTTGGGACAGCAAGGAGGGCCATTGGGTAAATGGGGTCTGCACTTTAACATGTGCTTCATTCTCAGATATGGACAAAGCTCTTACATAGGGCAAGGTAGAGGAAATATTGGATCGAAATATGTTTTGATGACGTCGATTTGAGGAAGAAATAGAGGAGGAAAAAGCCAGGCAAAGGAGCAGCTAAGAATTCCTAAACTGGGCTATCAGAAGAAAACATAAAGATTATCACAAGATCAGATGCAGAGTATCTACTGATAAAATCTGCTCCATTACTCTTCTTCTGATAATAAGGAATTTAAAACAAATGTAAAGAGGACAGGAAAATACTTTAACAGAGAAAAAACACTACTAATACATCCACACAAGAATCCTATAGAAAAAATAACATGTCCATCATGGATTGATCATTTAAAATTATAGAAAGAAGTTTTCTAGCCAAGCACAACCCTCAGCTCCAGCAAAGAAAATTAAAAATTCAGGTCGAAACCTCTCACACAAGTCTAAACCCTCTACTCTTAGCCCAGTCGAACCCTCTTTCTACCTTTTACATCTGCATAAATAATAAAAATATCTCAGCCTTCCCAGGACTCGCGCTCTGCCTCTGTTTTCTAAAACTAGATAACAGTTACAATGCTTTTGACACCTGCCGCATATGGTCTCCCATTACCAAGTCAGTGTTTAATCAATATACATATTTTTCTAGTTTTTTGGAAAGAAAATCAAATCAAATCGTATAAAAATCAACTGAGACAGAGTGGTTCGAATAGGTGTCTCAAATTTCTATGTTTGCTGGTCGATCTTGCTTGAAATCTGGACCATCTGTCCTTTTTGCTTCTTGCTGTCACGAGTTCACTTCCAAATGAGAGAAATTGTGTTTAAACCTCTGCCCGGATTATAGGAAATCTCTGCCACCTCCTTCTAAACGTTGCCTCGGATTCTGGAGATGATCATTTTGGATCTACCTCAAATCATGGATCTGTTTCTCTTTGCCAATTTTGTCATTGCCAGGTGTCTTTTGTAGATGAACACCCTGTTTTCCATATGTATGAGACACTTATAGTATGAATCCAATCTACTATTTTCTGTCTACGGTTATCTTCAACTAGAAAACAAATTATAAAATAAGTTTCCAAACGAACTATGAGGTCTCTTTGACACTCATTTGCCTTTAAACTGAGAATTTTGAACTGCTCTAGAGTCAGCTCTTTCATCATGCTTAGTTTGTTGTCTTGGTGTTTCCTTTGCTATCCAAAGGGGTATTAGCTTTGGTAGCATCAATGCAAACTTTGGCGATTTCAGTATTCACAAACTCTGATGCAACCTTATTTGCAGCTTTCACAGAAATGCTTTTTTCAAGCAAAATTTTGGAAAATCCTAGAGGTACCAAATGTCTTAGTGTTGTAGGCATTGAAACTATAGGAAAAGTAGTTTTGGCAGATGTAAAAGATCTTGATTCATCTGGTAGAGGGAGAATAGCTGAGTGATCTTCTACTTTCTCCGCATCCTCCAGAAGAAACTGTTCATCATACTTCATATTAGAAGTATTTCCAGATTGACATGCATGATGTTCAACTTGCTTTTGAGCATTAAGTTTTTGTTTCTCCTGAAGCACCTTTTGTTGTTCCTTCCTCAACAGCTCAAAAGAATCTCTTCTTTTTCTCTCCTGTTCAATTTTTCTTGATTGGATAACTCATCATTACCAAAAGTTTCATCATTATAGAAGTCTGTCATCTCTGATCGTGAATGAGTACCAACCTTAGATAAACGAAGCGGTTGATATGCATCATTTGCTTGATTTGTTCGACCAGAATGATGTCGATCATGTCCTCGCGTATTTGGGATGATAGATCCTCCTGATGACCTGGATGATCTTGGACCAGCCCCACTTCCTAAAAGGCCATCATGTTTGCAAAGCATTCCATGCCGGGTGAGATGGTCACCACCATGAAGCCGCCTTCCAGAGTCTTTTTCTAGCACATCCTTATCATGCCGAGGTCGATCCATTTCTTTTTCATTGCCTCCTTTTCTATGTTCCCATCTTGATCACTCCGTTTAGAACCTTGAGTAAGCATAACACCGCCCTGGGTTACTTGGAGCTCTTCGCCATTCCAGAATATTTTGAAAGGTTTTCTGCACTTCCATCACTGTCTCTATGAATCAAGCCTCTTGTTGAAGATGATGGTGTTGTATTTACACATTCCACGACATGATTTCTTAGAATCTGAGGATCAAGCCCTCTTGGTTGATTATTGCAATTGTCCAATTTAGCGAAGGATAATAGGAAGTCTCTTGTATAAGAATATTTGGCATTTTTGGAAGGAACAGTTGCACTTGAATCAAGTGAACCCTTCAAAACTGCATACTGATCATTAGGCTCTTGCCCCATTTTAAAAAACTAGGGATATTCCACACTGACCAGCATAAAAATGAACCCAAACTTTACTGCATTTTTTATCTGGCTGAACTTTGACACGATACACCTACTAAACCTGACAGTTGGCACTTTCTTCTGCTGGTACCTAGGTGTTTTCATCACATACTCTGTGTTTTTTATTTTTGAAGTTTTGGGAGTTAATCCCACATACATGCGATAACTTGAACATGTGGCGTTTATATGAGCCAACAGTCGCACGTTGTGTCGATGAAGTGATCCCGAGGCTTGGGCTTTGGGGTTTGGTGTTGGCACTGGCGCTTGCTTGTGTGTTTGTTGTTGGTGCGTGACATGGTACTTATCCTCGGTGTTGAGTATTCGAAGGGTTGGCCCTAGGTCAATATAAGTTTTTGCTAAAAATATTGTCAAATTTTTGAATAAAACTCTGTATAAAGGCAAACCCCGAGGGGCCAATTTTTTGCTAAATTCACCAAACATAAATTATAAAAACCCAAATTAGGCTAATAAACCCAACTTTGCATTTACCCCCAAGAGTCAAATTTTGCCATTTCAAACCACTTCACAATTTTGTGCTAAAAATGCACCGGAATTGCGCCTTCAAACTCGCACGCAGGTACTCATTTTATGCTTGGTGAGTGTCGAGCGCCTTCTGTCGCCTTCGCCATGAGTCTTGAGCAAACACATATGCCTGAAAAAGATAAATATTATTCAGAACACTAATTCCCTATTATATAGGGTTCTAACATTTGCTCCACCTGGGGAAGATAGCTTCGAAGGAGGTGTCTAGAATCGCTGAACTCTGAATTTCCTCGACCAGATGATCATTGGGCTGCCCCCAAACTGTAAACTAAAAATAAACTATGAAGAGACAAAAAAGAAAGTGCTCATCCTGATGAGCTTATTGGCGCATTCCTACCTACCCTACTTTGCTAACAGTTATTGCTTCAATAAGGTAAAGAAAAAGTGCCAATGAAGCCAACCCAGCAGTTGATCCCATGATTGGGCTTCCTCATCATGCTTGATGAAAATCAAGGCTAAAACATGTACTTGCAACTGGTGATGGCTCGGGTCCTTGTAGAAAAAACATGATTGAACAGTGATACTAAAAAGGAGCTCCATACAATTTGCAGTCGGGTCAATAAATATACGATCTATTTGTTGATTCTCCAGGTATTCATTTAACATTCTAAAATGAAAAAGTTTCCCATATGCATCCTCAATATTAGACCATGATTGCAACTGTTCAATTTCAGACTTATGCTTGCAAACAAAATATTCATCAATCAGAAAATCGAAAGATAATACAATATCTTTTGGTTTTGGAGACGTAAGATTCTCATAAAATTGTTTTGGATTTTGGAAACTGTAAGACTGAATCTCAGTATTCAAGATCTCAATATCCTTTTCAAGTCTTTCAGCAAACGGCTCGAGAACACACATTTTAATTTTATAAAAAAAAAATTTCAATTTCCAACAATGAAACACAGTTGTTAACATAACTTCATCAAATTGAAAATCTTCTAACTCACCCCTGCATTCTTCTATGGCTTCACAATATATAGGATTTTCCACA
>JASDQU011179263.1:18806-31467 GCA_032191745.1 Picea mariana | reverse complement strand
GGTAAATAGATCTTGAAGAAGAGATTTTGAACTCAAGAATAGAGAATATAGAATTGCTATGCGTTAGCAGTTTTTGTAGAAATGTTGTACCAGCTATGAAATCAATAGAAGCCTCGAGCAATTTTTCCATTTTTATATACTGAGTTTCAAATAACAGTGCTTCTAAGGACCGAGGGCCTAGTCTGAAGGAGCTACTATTCGATCTGTAATTGTATCAGCTCAAATTTTGTCTTGTGATTCAATTCTCTTTTATAGTAGTTAACAAACACATAAGTGTGTTGATGGTTTCATGTCAATTGCAAGAAATAGATATTCCCTGAAGTATTGAATGATTATTGTTCCAATTCCTATTACTGATATTTGATGCATGAAGGTTCCTTGTAAGTTCACATCTATTGTTCCTTTCATAAGTTTACATTTGTTGTTCCTTTTACTTAGGTTGCATTTGTCATTCCTTTTACTTAGTTTACATTTTTTGTTCCTTTCCGCTAGAATATAGTTGTTGTTCCTTTATGATTGTTGTCTCTTTTCAGTTAGATTACAGTCTCTGTTCCTTTCCATAGATGGAGTAATTCACCTTTTTGTTTTCAGCAATTGTTATTCATAATGATAGCAATTCCTGCAAGTCTTTATCTACATTCAATTACTGCTCTTAGAATGAATTCAATAGATTAGCTAGTTCCTTTCCTTTTGCATAGATTTAGATTTCAATCCATAGAATCTTTAATGAATGTTTGAGGAACTTGATTGTTGACAAAATCAGATCTGCTTTCGCTACACGATTTTAGCCTCTATAAGCTATCTGCATAGACTTTGCCGATATTCTTTGAGATAAAAGATGAATCCTTGGGTTGATAAATTAATGTTAAACTAAGGTTGTTTTTAGACATATTTAGAGCCTAATACCTTCCACCTCTATCATATGGGACGAGTAATTTGCTTTTCGATCATATAAAGCTCCATATATTCTTCCCATATCTTCGACTGTTGTAGCCTCTTGGATGTTGTGCACAGTACTCACTCTGTCCTTTCTATGTGGACAATCCTTGTACAGGTGATGTTCCTCTCATCCATGACATTGGATTGGTGGTATTCCCCTTTTTCCCAAAGAATCTTCTTTCTTGGAATCCCCCCTAGCATACTGATCTTGATGATTTCCATTAGGCTCATTCCTATTGAAGGGAGGTTTGAATCCTTTCCTCCTCTGATTGGACTTCGCATTTTTGTTGTCCTTCCAATATTTTTGTAGGGATTCTCTTCCCTGGCCTTGCTCATATAGGTATTTGTCCTTCCTGATGGCCTTCGTCAAGGTATTGGGTTCATCATACTTTATCTTCTCCTTACAAAAGGCTGGCAGTCCACTCAGAAACCTCTGCATTTTCACTTTCTCATCACCAATGAACCTAACATACTTTAACAATCCCAAGAACTTCTTCTCGTACTATACCATAGTCATGCTTCCTAACCTGATTTCAAAGAACTCCTGCATTTTCTTGTCATCGAAATTCTCTGAGAGGTACTCCTTTTGGAATTACTTCTTGAATTGCTTCCAAGTGATCATAATTTCATTAACATGTTCCACTTGCTTCAGTTGGTCCCACCACATTGCAGCTTTTCCATGTAAATGGTAGGTGGAAATCCTAGCTTCCAAGTTGGAAGAATAGTTATGAAACTAAAAATATATTTTGAGTCCAAGAAACCATGTTTTTCCATCATCTTCCCTTTTTCTTTCACCATCGAAGGAAGGTGGCTTGAGATTCCTCAGCTCTCCTTGCAAACTATCTACCTCTGGTTTCCTTCTTTTTTTTCTAACAGGGGACACCTCTGGACTTCTTACGGGATCTTCCGATGCATAAAAAWTTATTTTTGAGTAAGGAGGTGAGTGGTGTCCATGARCTCTCCTARMACTCCTRGAATGACCAGCTCTTCCATGATCATCCCTTATTTCATGGCACCTTCCTTCTTCCTCTTGTATTGAGGTTGATCCCTTCTTTGTTTGTCTCTGCAACGGATTTAAGCTCTACAACACTCGAGCATTTATCTGACTTTTCTCTCTCATCGGTCTCTCGTTGTCTTCTTTGTAGGTCTGCACTTCCATCTTTAGGATCCTTACCATTTCTATTAACGTTTACTGCTCTCCTTTTTCCTTGCGTCCATTAGACTCTGTCTCTGCATTACCAACTCTGGTATTCTGGCCTTCGACCTCCTTATCATGACTAGAGGCTCCCTCACCTTCTTCCATTTCCTCAATATGCATCCTGAGCTGATGTGATTAAGCCCCTTAATTACGAAAAATTTGGAAGTGTCCATTTTGTTATAATTATGCATACGATAAACAAAATTTCCAAACCATGCTACAGGTATCTTTTTTTTCTTTTTTCATGGAGATCATATCCCCATTCTCCAAAAATAACAATGTCCTATTATCCTTGGTTGCCATAGAACTTCATCCTTCACAGGTGCTTCCTTCAAACCACCTTCCTAGGTGACCATGACTAGAAATCGCGGCTAAATCCTTCCTTAGCACCTTTCTGTCTTAAAGACAACCAATTTGGCCCTTAGCCCTCCTTCCCTCAGCTCCCAATCTGCATATGACCACGGCCATGACCCTGCGCTTAGCTAAAAAAGTTCTTGTCCAGAGCTTTAGGACTTCAAAAATTTCATCCAGGACTGAATCAAAGGTCCTCGTCCTCTTTCACGATCAATGATCGAAATCCACTTTGGGACTCCATGCTTTGGGAGTCTCAACTTTCCTCGCTTGCCTCCTCCCGGAATGATTTTACCTGGATTTCATGATCTGCCAACGAGTGTCCTCCCACATATCAACAACTATGAATCACTTCGAATCTTTGGGCTTTGGAAGTTTCAAACCTTCCTCTTGCACTTTCTCCTGGAGTGATTTTACCCGAAGTCGACAATCCTTCGACACGTGTCTTCTAGAATCAATGGTAAATATGTACTCCAGCCTTTGAGCCTTCGCCAGTTTTTGACCCAACGCAACCTGTCACATCTTTCCCCTCCAGAGTGCCCTGTCTCTGGACTACATGATCTATCACCATGTGGAGAAATACTGGAAGCGAACATGTGGCCCAATCAGGTACGTGACATGTGTCATATTTTGACTGACTTTTCAATACTCCAAATGCTCAAAAATTACTAACACATGGAACACATCCCATGTGTCCACGTCATCCCAGGTGATGTCTGCAAGCCACGTCACTTTAGAAATTCCGGGGTCCACATGGCGTCCTGGTGACATCATCATGCCTCATCACTTTGGCTCTTCGGTCTTCAGGACTTTGGCAGTTTCCATGCTAGCACACCTCCAATTCTCCTGAAATATGTATTCCTGAACTAGACAATATGTCACCATGTGTCCTCCGATATCGAATGACTAAGATTCACTTTGGGTCTTCACCTAGAGTCCATGGATTTGCATCGCGTTCCCTCCTTAATCTCATGGTTGAGGCTTACTTCGAGTCTTTGGAATTCAGAAATTTCAAATTTCAAAACTTATCTGGACCCACTGGATTTTATCCGAGTCCCTAGATATAGCGACACATGGCTCTCGATAAATCAATGGCTAAGATCCTCTCGGATGATCAGACGATCGATATTTACTTCAGCTCTCCGACTCTCTGGGCTTTGAGAGTCTCAAATATCAATTGAAAACCTCTCAAATAGATTCCTCTGGTGTTACTAACCTGCTGACACATAACCTCTTGGCGATCGACGGTCAGGATCTAATTCGGATGATATGAAAATTGGCGTTTCCTTCGGGTCTCCTATAACGTTCCCCCGACCATCCACAGGTTGAGGAAATGCCACTCCAGAGCAATTTCTCATGCTCTGACCATTTGGTAGCATCTTTAACCTTAAATAGAGTGGCCATGCTACTCTAGGGAACACTTTCATTCTCTTACTACGGAACATACGGTAACATACCCAGTATTCAACTAAGATATGGCACATAAATTTTCTCTTCAAATTGCATGCAACTTAAACATATACATACAACAGTCTTTGCGGAAGCATTACATATAATCGTAAAAAAACACATACATTCCGTAATATACGATTTCATACTGAAATAACAATAACCACAGATATGCAGCATATACAGGGAAATACCCATAAACATATAGACAGTTATATTCACATATACGATAAACCGTAACACAAGCATGTAAATAAAAATGCAACACATAATTTCATCATACAATTGGTACTTATATTGGAAATATTGTCACCAACTACGTACAGACAATCCACGAACCTCCCATCCTTAGACTACATTGTTCATCACTCTCAACAGTGAGTCACCCCCGAGCTGGGACTGAACTACACCCAGGTAAAGGGGTTCCTAACCAGGCTAAGGCTCATGGACAATAGGAAAGACTCTGTCTTAGGTTCTCACTCAACTAACAACCTACAACTTCTCATTCCCCACATGCCTATCCCACCCAAGGAAGTGTGCCCCTTATCTGCTCAACAGTCCCTCGGCTGCCCCACTTCCCTTCCAAGGCTTCAACAAAATGCCAGACCTGAAGTCTCAGAGCACTGTAGCTATAGTTTAGCACCTTCGAGAATCAATCCCCATCAATTATCTCTCTTGGAGAATTTCTCACGGGACTAACAACCCACTTCTTCGATCTCGCTCCAAGCTAACTAGGTATGCCAATCGGAAAAGGTTATGAAAACAGGCTTAGATATGGTGAAATGGATGTCTCAAGGATAACTTATTGCATGAATGAAAATGGTCATGAAATCATTGAATGGATAACTGAGTGATGGAAGGAATCACCGTGAAAATGATCATGAAAAGTGATGGTGAGAATGATGGTCAAGATGCTGGTAAGAATCCTTGTGGAAAAAGTGAACAAATGAGCTAAGTCCCCACAACATGAATGCATTTCCCCAACTTGACCCTTGTCATATCGGAAGTTACTTTGGTCCACTTGTCCCCAACTTTAGAACCTAGGATAAAATAATTATCTCTACTTTATGTTTTAGGAAATATTGGTATAATATTCCTTTTTGGCCTAAGCTCTCTAGCGTAGCCGCTTTCCCCTAAATTTTGGCCCTCCCTTTCCCTAACTAGTGAATTTCATTCCCCCATCTCTTTTATCATGGTCGGTTTGTGTGCAACGATCTATTTTATATTAATCATGAGACATGTACAAAATAGGCGCACTGGCTTTTAACATCTAGGCGCTCTAGCCTAATACCAAAACATAAGCATCCTAGCTTATAATAACCGACTCACTAGCCTATAATACATATCATATACACGAGGCTCACTGTCCTCCATACTGCGTGCACTTTAGTTACTGCGCGCGGTATTCGGGAATGTGCACACTACATCATTTTTACTATGCAGTTCATGCGCGCACTATGCCATGAAAGGTGTATTACAAGATGATGTCAAAACAACTCACCAGCTTAAGTATACTTACTTTACATTTACAATTGGGTTTGAGCGAGGGATATTACAATCCCCTCCCCTTATTTATGCACTGTCCTCAGTGCATCATATACCCATATATAACTAAATTTTCAAAATTACTCAAAAAGATGTGGGTATTACATCCACATTGCATCCTCATGCTCCCAAGTAGTGTCCTCAGGACTGTACCATGTCCATTGGACCTTTACAAGCCCCATGGCTCGGTTCTGAAGCTGCATGAATTTCCAGTCCAAAATGTGCACCGGATGCACTTGAAAAGTGCCTTCTTGCTCCACCTGAATCACATTCCAATCAATAACATGAGTAGCATCAGGTATATATTTCTTTAGCAATGATACATGGAAGACATTATGAACAGACATAGATGTAGGCAATGTAATCATATAAGAAACTGGACCAATCCTCTCTAGGATTTCAAATGGCCCACAAAATCTGGCTGCCAACTTGGCGTAGCTTCCCAGCTTTAGGGAACTCTTGTTAGCTTCTACTTTCAGGAAAACATGATCACCTACTTTGATTTCTCTGTGGGTTCTATTCTTATCGGCATAAATTTTCTGTCTGTATTGGGTAGCTTTTAAACTCTGCTTAATTTTTATCATTTGGTCCTCCATCTCCTTGAGAAACTCTAGCTCAACTACTGTCTTATCAACTGGATTATCCTAACTCACAGGAGTATTGTACTTTCTGTCGTAAAGTGCTTCAAATGGGCTCATCTTCAATGATGTCTGATACCCACTGTTGTAAGTGAATTCTACCAAGTGTAGGTAGTCTTCCCATTTCGATGATTTGTCCATCACATACATTCTCATTATGTCTTCTATCACTCTTTTCACCCTCTCTGTCTGTCCATTAGACTCAGGATGATAACTTGTACTAAAGTTCATATTCATTCTGAATCCTTTAAACAATCCCTTCCAGAAATTTGAGGTTAATTTTGGGTCTCTATTGGACACAATTGTTTTATGAATTTTGTGCAATCGTGCCACTTCCTTCATGAAAATATCAACAACATCTGCTGCCTTGTGAGTAGTTTTAAGTGGAATAAAATGGGCATCTTTCATAAGATTTTCCACCACCACCATGATCGAATCATGCAGCTTGCCTATTCTGGGAAATCCCATGATAAAATACATTTTCACCACTTCCCACTTCCATTTAGGAATGGGTAAAGGTTGCAGCAACCCTGTTGGGTGCCTATTCTCAGCTTTAACTTTCTTGCATTCCATACACCTAGTGATGTATTCATCGATCTCTCTCTTCATACCTGGCCAAAAGTAATGGCTTCTAATCACTGTGATGGTTTTCTAATATTCAGGGTGCCCTGCATAAGGAACATTATGCATTTCATACAAAATCATACGTTTCAAGTCCCGTACATTTGGAACAAAAATTTTGTTCTTGTACAATAGTATTCCATCTATTCCCAAATTATAATTATCCACCTTTCATGGCATCTTACCCTGCTGTAGCATTGCTACCAATTCTCTGTATTGCAGATCTGCATTCGCAGCCTCCAAAATTTTTCTTTTAATATCAATCTGATACATGCTAATGGCTATAGCATGTAATTCATGCACCCTCCTTCTGAGTGCATCAACCCCTTTATTCTCGTTCCCCTTGATATGATTTATATCAAAGTCATATTCGCTTAGAAATTCTAACCATCTGCTTTGCGTAGCATTTAGATTCGGTTGATCAAATAAATATTTCATACCATTGTGGTCTGTTATTAGCTCAAACCCCTTTCCCATGAGGTAGTGTCTCCATTTCCTCAAGGCATGCACTATGGCTGCCAGCTCCAAATCATGAGTGGCATAATTTATTTCATGATCCTTCATCTTCCTTGATTCATAACATATGACAAACCCATTTTGACTAAGGATTCCACCAAGTCCTTCATTACATGCATTGGTGCATACGATGAAGTCTTCATCTGGGTCTGCGATCCTGAATATTGGAGCACTTGTCAATAATTGTTTCAAGTGTTGGAAACTCTTCTCGCAATCCAAAGTCCATTGAAACTTCACTCCCTTCCTTTGCAAGGAAATGATTGGGTGTGAAATCTTTGAGAATCCTTCAATAAATCTTATGTAGTAGCCTACAAGACCCATGAATGATCTCACCTCTGTGACATTCTTCGGCGCTGACCATTCTCTAATGGCCTCTATCTTCTCAGGATCCACTGCTATCCCATCCTATGAAATTATATGCCCAAATAATGAATTTGTTTCTGATAAAATAAGCATTTGCTCAATTTGGCATACAACTGATGCTCTCTTAATACTTGCAACACCATCCTCAAATGGTGTTCATGTTCTTCCTCTGACTTAGAATATATAAGAATGCCATCCAAAAATACAATGACAAACTTGTCCAAACATTCTCAGAAAACACCATTTATTAAGCACATGAAGACAGCTGGTGCATTTGACAACCCAAATGGCACCACTATGAACTCATAAAGACCATACCTTGTGCTGAAGGCGGTCTTGCTGATATATTCTTCTTTAATCCTTACCTGACGATATTCTGATTTGAGATCTATCTTTGAAAATATCTTTGCATCCTTCAATTGATCAAAGAGGTTATCAACCCTTGGCAGAGGATACTTGTTCTTAACAGTCACTTTATTCAAATGTCTTAATTCAATGCATAATATTAGTGTTCCATCTTTCTTTCTCACAAACAAGACTGGGGCACCCCTAGGTGACACACTTGGATGTATATACCCCTTCTTCAGAAGTTCTTCAAGTTTCATTTGCAACTCCTTCAATTCTGGTGTACTCATTCTGTAAGGAGTCTTTGACACTGGCGCTACTCCAGGCATTAAATTTATAGAGAAATCAATGTCTCTCCTCGGGGGTAGTTTGGGTACCTCCTTGAACACTTCTTCAAAATATTCTAGGACTACATAATCCTCGAAATTTGGCACTTTATCCTTAGGTATCTCCGCCAAATGAGCTACAATTAATTGACACCCTTTTCTATAACATTTCTCCAGATGCAATGCTAAAATTTATCTAATTGTTACTGCCCTGGGAATTCCCTATACTTTCCTTAGTTTCCCTTCCTCATCCAGGCAAGTAAATCATTTTTTGTGGCAGTTTAAGAGAGTGTGATGTTGGTCTAAGCAATCCATTCCAATTAAACAGTCATAGGAACTTAAAAGAAAGATGTTTAAATCTGCCTTGGTGTTCAGTCCATTCATGTCTATGAGGCATGACTTAACCATCTTATTAACTTTTCTTCTGGCTCCTGTAGCTAGATGCACCAACCAGGATTTCCCATGCTTTCTTCTTGGTAATTGCAAACTTTCAACCATCTTAGGGTCTATATAACTATGAATAGCTCCTGAATCAATTAAAATAGAAATGGTTTGGTTGTTGATCATACCTTCCACTTCAATCATGTGGGATTGATACTCTTCTTGCTTGTTGTCCAGGGCTTCATAAATCCTTGGCACATATCTTCCCATGTCCTCCACTATTTCAKCTTGTTGTACATTGTGAACAACCCTACCTTTTTCACCTCTGTGAGGACAATCTCTGAACCTATGATCTCCTTTACAACCCCAACATTGCATAAGTGGTTTCTTTGGCCCTTGACTCCCTGTGTCAATTGTTATGGGTTCTTTAGATGTTTATTGTTCTTGTGGATTATTTCTGAAGAATGGTGGCTTAGCTCCCTTCTTCCTCTGATTCATCTTGAATTTCTTATTGTCTTCCCAAGCCTTTTGGAAATATTGCATTGCTTTCTTCTGATCATATAGGCATTTAGCTCTCCTTATGGTCTCTTCTAATGTCATGGGATCAGCATACTGTATTTTTTCACTAATGAACGATGGAAATCCACTCAAATAATTTTGAATTTTGACTTTCTCATCCTTGATGAATGAGACATACTTCAGTAGTTCTATAAACCTTCTCTCATATTCATCTATGGTCATACTTCCAAGCTTGAGTTCAAATAACTCTTTCATTTTCTTGTCACAGTATCTCTTAGTCAAGTATTTCTTCTCAAAATACTTCTTGAATTCCCTCCAAGTAACACTTTTCTCTTTAATGTGTTTCACCTGCACAAATTGATCCCACCACATGGAGGCCTTTCCTTTGAGTTGATAGATAGAAATTCTACCTTCTACATGAGAAGAATAATTATGCAATTGAAAATACTTTGTCATGCCCAAAAACCATGTTTATGCATCTTCATCCTTCTTGTGCTCACCATCAAATGTAGGAGGTTTGATTTTGTTCATTTCTCCTCGTAGCTCATCCACCCCAGATCTCTTATACCTTCTGACAGGGGACAGACTTGAGTTGTTTCCTTCTCTCTTATTCGAATTCCTTGGTGAATGATGGTAATGTCCACTAACACTTCTTTCTTTTTTTTCCTCATCCGAAGGCTTGTGGCTTCCAGATTTGCTTGAGCCACTATCCTTAACCAATTTATTTTCTATTATGTTCAAGCCCTCCAATAACTTCATGTTGAAGTCATCATGTTTCTCTTTGGCTCTCATAAGCCTTTGATTATCAGCTTTATGGCTTTGGACATCCTTCTGCAAGTTCTTAATGGTCTCAGCCATATTCATGTTTTCATTTATTTCTTCTCCATGTCTGTTGGAGTTCGTTCCTTCAATGCCCAAATGGACATCCACCCCTCTGCTCTCATCTTGTTGACTGTAATTCCCATGTGCCTCTTCCATTCCTATGGACATTGCACTAGTATGAATGGATCTAGTTGTTGTTAATTATGCAAAATGTGCAGCCATCGAAACTTATCAGGCTAACAATTCAACAATTCATGAAAAATATGAACCATTTTGGTTCAATATATATATCTGAATTATCTCTCCTGATTTCCTAGTGTTATCACCATGAAAATCCTTGATGAGACCCAAGTCTTGAGAACATAGTTGCACGGTTCCTTCAGATATACATCTGTGCAAGAAGGTGGTTTTCCAAAACCACTTTCACCAAGACACGGTATCACGTGCTTCAACATGTCAAATCCACCACTCATGGAACGGGCGATGGCTAGTCAGATCATTTTGTTTCCCTCGTTCGGTAATTCATAGCCATGTGACGTCAACTGAACGCCGCCATGTAATGAAATCAAAAGTTAATCATTTGAAATGGATTAGCCGAGCATGGCAACCCAATGCTCTTGTACGTAATCAGTATGCACTTCATAATTGGAATTCTATAACTACCAATCCTGAAGTATGAAGGTATCTGCTTATCCATAAACGAAGTAATCTCTTTATTGTTTGATTTTCTGATCTCTGCAAAAGAATTTTGGTATCCACAAACTGAGATACATGGACAAGGCTAAATCTAGTGAGACTGGTTATTCAGGCAACATGATAGACTTTCCTGCGAATAAGGTGGAAAGGATAGTCGCGCATATACTAGAGACTAAGTTTCACACAGAACCTACCACCGAATCTACATTGGAAGCCAGGATGAATCCCATTATGAAGGATTCATTCATCAATAGGCCAGCTACTAAGAAGAAAAGGAGCAAGTGATAGAAGAAGGAGGAATCCATGGCTAAAACGACAGAAAGTGTTGGAGATAATCAACTGGTCTGGTTAGATTCTTTAAAGGAGGAGATCGCTAAGCTGAAGTGAGTCTTCCACTAAAATTAAGTATGTTTTAGTGAATTTTGAACAACTCGTAGTGGAGGTAAGGAGCACCATAGATGATAGGCATGTTCTTAAACAACCCTTTTTACAATAGGATAACTGTTATCACCCCCTTTTGTAATTTTGTGATTAATATGATTATATAAATACAGAAGCAAATTTTTGACTATTTATTACAAATTTCTATCTGGTGGTGTTATGAGTCTTGTTTTCTTTTATAATATGATTTTCTTGTAATCTTATATTTCACTCCCATTTGTCTGAATCAGAGGAATATAAACTCCAAATTCCTTTTAATTAATGCTTCGATATTGTTATGTGTTTCTTTTTCTTCTAATATTAAACAAATTAAACTCAGACTCATCGCCTTCCAAACGACTTCGCGCACACTAAAATTCAACCTACACATTTATATTTATCATGCATAGCAACACAATAAGGTAAAACGTGTTTCCATGCATCTATATCTACTATGCATTTCCTCTCCGTCGCGCCGAAATCTTGCGCGCACTACTTTTTCATTGTGCGCTAATATCCAGTGCGCAAAGTTTTGGGTGTCGTGCACTGATACTCCAAATGAATTTATCCCTATGCATTGCACCATGTCAAGTTTCAACATGTTCCATTGCGCACAATAATATGCGTACACCATTGAATAAACTGTCGCGAGACAACTTATACTCCTACTATGCAGGTACCACAAAACTCCTTTGTGTTATGCAATACTTTCGCACCTCATGTGCACATTACTATGTGCGTGCTCACCGCGCAAGGATAAATTCAGCGCATGCATCTGCACACAATATTCTTCTGTGCGGCGCCACAATTTACCACGCACACTTGCATGCCAACATTTTTTTCATGGTGTCAAAATTTACCGCGTGCACCTCCACGCCAACTTTTTCCATGGACGCTCTGTGACATGAATTTTGGTCACTTCGAAGTTACTCTTTTGTGGATATTCACTTCAACTGAACCTTTCTGGCCCATCGAGGCTTAGTGTTGAAACTGAAGCTCTAATACTAATTTATAACGTTCCCCCGACCACCCACAGGTGGGGGAAATGCCACTCCAGAGAAATCTCTCATGCTCTGACCAGTTGGTAGAATCTCCAACCTTAAATAAACCAACCATGCTACTCTAGGGAAAACTTTTGTTCTCTTACTGCGGAACATACGACAACATACCTAGTATTCAACTGAGCTATGCCACATAAATTTTCTCTTCAAACTGCATGAAACTTAAAGATATACATACAACACTCTTTGCGGAAGCATTACATATAAATATAAACAAATAGATACATTCTGTAATATATGATTTCATATTGAAATAACAGTAACCACAGATATGCATCATATATAGAGAAATACCCATAAACATACAGACAATTATATTCACATATATGATAAACCGTAACATAAGCATGTAAATAAAAATGCAACACATAATTTCATCATACAATTGGTACTTATCTTGGAAAGATTGTCACCAACTGCATACAGATCGTCCATGAACCTCCTAGCCTTAGACTACAATGTTCATCACTC
>JASDQU011179261.1:0-26212 GCA_032191745.1 Picea mariana | reverse complement strand
TATCCGTGCATGCAGCAGATCTGCTGCCTTCTTGCGGTCACGGGTATTTCTTTGCTATTTGATTGTATTCCAGTACAGATCCATGAGATCTGACTGAAGATTAGTCTCTATATTTTAGTAGGCGATTTGTATTCCCATGCATGCACTATTATTATTCATAATATTGAGCAAGTTTGCCTTCTATTTTATTGCATGCATCATTTTATGATTGTAAAACCTTTATGATGCAACATGCAACTATAATAACCTACATGCACACATAATAACTGACATGCAAACACTTTAAACGAAGAACCTCTTCATCAACCACTAAAACGCATCCAGAAACCCCCAGTGTATCAGATCTGCACGCTGGAGCAGTAAGACAGTAGCAAATATCTTGATCATCTGGATCAGGGATATTTCACAATACCTCACAAGACTGGTTGATTCTCCAAATCTCCCTGGCTAGCCTCAGGGTGGCCCATATGGCCTCTCATTGGAGAATGATTGTCGATGCTGCCAAATTTAACAGGATATTGTCCCCACCAATCTGCACACTCATTTCACAAGAGATTATGCCCCTCTTTGCACAGGTTACTCGCCCAGAATTTGAAGGAACTCAACCATTGCTGAATCAAGGAGTCTCTGCGCCTTCACTCAACCAAGGAACAATGAAGAATCGATCCACCAAGGGGAATAGCCAACTCATATGCAATTGGATTAGACCATCACCATAAAATCTCTCTTTTAGCTACAGGAAATGCGCCCAGATTATCAAATGCTGCCCACAACCATCCCACGAGCTGTCTCCTTGAAGAAATCGGTCTCTAACAGTAGATTTCACCCCCACCAGATAACTGCTAGCAAATACAAGGAATCTGATCCACTATATGTTGAAATCGATCCTCCCCAACACAAATAATCGCCCAACTCACAAAATATGCTATTGATTTTCTGTCCCACGATTTTGTGTGGTAAAACTTGGCCCTCCAAGAGGAATTTCGACCCTCTTTACACCTAGTTCAATATTATCTCTGAAACTTAGTCACAAGAAGGAAAAACTCACTCCCAAGTAGATACCGTTGCTCAACTATGAAGCACAGTGAAGAAATCTAAGTGATCTCTCCCCGGAATGACCGACTAGGGTGGATGGTTGCACCACCGAAGCCAACCTCTGAAAATCCTCCTAGGGTTTCCGTCCCAAGAGTTTCAAAACCACAATGAGCTCTCTCAATGAGAAATTAGAAAAATGCTCATGCTAGAATGCGAGAGAGCACCCTCCTTTTTCCCTTTTATTTGTTCATTGACTCTTTTGCAACCCTTTTACCCTTTTAATCAATTTAAGTGACGTTTCATATTCTTCCTAAGTCACTTTAGGCACTTTTTTTCCGTTTTCCCCTTTTTAATTATCATCTAATGTCGTTTTGTTAGGCACTTTTCCCCTTAGGACATTAAATAATTAATTAATTCCCTTCTTAAGGACTATAGCCTACGGGAATCACTTAGGCTATTGCGTCCAAGTCCCATGATCACTCGGAAGGGGACATTACACCCTCATACATGATAGAATCTAGTGGAAATGTTGCAATACTGCCAATCTTGAAATCCATTAAGTCTGCTGAATTTTGAATGGGACCTAAAATTCTACTTTCTCCATATGAAGTCCAATGAGGTTGGAACCACTCTCAAACATCCTGAAACAATTAATGGTTATTTAACATTACCATTAATTAGTAGTATATTAGCCTCTTTCTGTTTGCAAAATGACAAAAAAAAAAGTATGTTTTCGGCTCTTGCTCGCCTCTTGCTCCTTTGCTCTCCAAACCCCACACTCTATTTGCAAAATGACACTTTATAACCCAAAAATCGACTTTTAATTCGTGACTGTCCATGGCCCGGCAACATTTTCCATCGACTCGCAATATTATCACACTATTTTCGAAAATATCGCCATATTATCGCTGGAGGAAAATATCGCGATATTATCATGGAGGAAAATATCGCGATATTTTTGGGTGATAATATCACCGACCCTCAAAACGGCGATGATATCGCGATGTCGGCGATAATATCGCGATGTCGGCGATATTATCGCGATGTTGGTAACACTGATGCAGCCTGGTTTTCATTTGAAAAGTTAGTTAGGTAAATATGTATTGCTACTTGGTTTGGAGCAGAAATAAAAACCTGCATAAACAGACTTCTTGTTCAATTGCTTTATTGAGTATACATTGTTCTACTAAGATGGTTTATTGATTTGCTTTCTCATTTTCAGTAGAATTCAAGGCAGACTATCATGTTTAGAGCATAGTGATATTGGAACTTAAAACTAAGCAACATGTGGTGCGATTCAGAGCAATTAAATTTTCTATACATTATATGTACATCAGAATTGTTGCACTTAAGTAATTATCTAGCATTCTTTTTTGACCTTCTGATTAATTGCAGGATGCTGTTCTTTGATCTTTGTGTGAACAGAAGGCAATGCTGGTTGAATTGCATTTAGATCTAAATAATTTCATCTGGTATTTCTGTTGACAGATCTGCTTGACAGTGACAAAAGCATGTTTCTTAGCCTGATTGTTTGTATCCAAAGAAGATAATGCAACTGGAGTGGTATTTAGGGGGAACTATTTGCTCCTTACCTATTATAATCTTGTAAGATTTTTAAGATGGCAGACTGGGCTGCTATTCCATGTGCGGTCTATCGTCACGTGCAACCCAGTCAATTTTGCATGAATGACTGCAGTTTTGGCACAGACTTGGCTTACAAAAACAGATGTTTTGGGGGAATTAAGAAGGACTTTTTCTTTGGGAGCAGGCATTCTTTGAAACAATATGGATGCCAAGGTGCTTTTAATTGCTTTTCTGTGGAACAAACAAAAAGAGACAGGGCTGAAGGCTTACTTCGGATACCTTTATACAGTTCTCAGAAGACCTGTTTTTTGCATGTGCTATCGTTTGAGACCTTCCAAGAAGAGTATTCAAGTAGCAGTAAGCATAACCTTTGGAAAAATAGTTGCTCCTTCGAGTCATGTTTCAAGGATTCTTACAGTTTTAGGTCTAAATTTTTTGGTTCATCAAATGGTTCATTTTGGAGTTGTAGTAATTACAATCCTTCAAAGGGTTGCAGAAATTTTTCTGGATTTCAATGCCGTGGAGGTATAGCAGATCTTGGAAGTGTCATGGCTTTGGAGTGGAAGCCTGCTGTGGATGAGTTGCTAATGGCAACCACTGTAGCCCTAGCATATATGGCTGGAATCATTACCCCAAGATCCCCAAATTCACGGAAAAAGAAAAATGAAACTGTGTATCAGGATGATTCCTCAACAGATAATACCCTGCTCAGCTGGTAAACCAATAATTTATGATCCATCAAAATCTTGATAGGAATTGTTATCCACCAGGATATTCATAGCAGTTATTATTTGATTGGACATATCTTCAAGAATCTAATTCATGATTGTTGGATCATCAGGCTTGTTAAGGAACAAAGCCAAAGTAATGTGGATGATGTCTGGAGCACCGTGCAGCAGAAACTGACAGTAGCTTTGGATGCGGTTGAAGATGATAGCAGTTATGGAACTGCATTCTTGGAAGGTAAAAATTCTGAGATAAGGCACATGCTAAGCTTACAAGCAATCTCAAAGGGTCCAAGATTAAGACTACTTCGGACTGCATTGGATCATCTTCACAAAGAGGCAGGTATCGATGTTGGACATAAAGAATATTTTCCTATGGATGCTTTGTTTGGTGCATGTTGTGTTGAACTATATTTTAAGCATAGACTTGCAGGTTGGGTGCCTCCAAAAATCAGTTTGTAGAATGTGAAGGTTTATTGTCCTGTGCTCCAGCTATTTTAGCTGGGACGATCTCTTTCAATTTAAAGAGTTGATTTATTTTCTGCTTTTTGATTTGCATTTGCCATGTTTAATCCTGATAACAGTCCCTCCGGCGACGTGCTGGACACATCTTTCTGTTCCACAGCTTATTAGTATATTCTAGGTTAACCTCATGAATAACTTTAGAACAATATGATAAGGTTCACCTTTCAAGTTGACTCTCTCCATATTTAACCTTCTCTAGGTTCTATCTTGCAGAGATGACCTATGGCATGAATATGCTCTTATGACAAATCCTTCTTTCAAATTGTGCAAATACAGTAGTTGTTAGTTGTTCAAGGATGAATATTAAGTTCCCTGCATTGATTTAACTAAAAACACACTAACAATATCCCTTTAAGAATAGCCTTCTTCTATTCTACTTGCATTTGAGGAATCTTTCTAGCAAAGATAAGGCAGTAAAGTGGTTCACATGAATTTCTTGTAAATTTTATGGAAGGGTTTATATGTCTTTGCATTTCCTGTTTCCCCTAAACATTGGATTTGTTGTTCTTCTAGTTATTGTCTTTCCTTATTTGATGTTTTGCTGATTGAGACATTGTACAGTTGTGTTAGCAGATTGATAAGGTTCTGGAAAATGGTAATAGTCTAGAACAAGATGACTGGAGCAGGCTTCTATTTGATATTTTGAACTTATCAATTGGACCAATATATGCAAGGTGGCTTGAAACAGAGCAAACACTTGAAAACTTTGTTTCTTCCAAGGTATTTTTCAAACTAAAATGTACTTTGGCACAATAATTTTTTTCCAAAGAAAAAATTCGCAATTTCTGTTCACAGAGACAATGGAAATTACAGTCCTTATGTGCTTTCTGCACTTTAAAAAAACCAAAAGAGAGCTCTGTTAAAGTCTGAGTCTTTTTGTCATATGGTCCTTTATCCCCATATTATAAGCTGTATTAACAGTCCCTTCTATATTCAAGTTACTTGCCTTACAATTGATCAAAATAATTGACTCATCTCTAGAATGCTTCAAAAAGAACTGATACAGGGTAGTTCAAAAAAGAGAATATCCCTGTTCAAAGCATAAGCTGTAGAGATCTGTCAGCTGGATATCACAACGAAAAAACATATGAGAAATTAACATGGAGAAACAACCCTATCGGAAATTTATAAGAGAGAACAGAATCTCCATCCCTTATCTCCTCCATCACCATGGCACCCTCCTCAAGTAATTGACCTTCTTTGGATAAGGAATCCACAATCATATTCAGTTCCCTGAAGATACGAGTAAATGTGATGAACACAAAAGATAGATGATCACCAATTGGCCTGAGAAGTGTATTGTGCACTTGAGAACTTCCCTTCATCCCATTAAATACAAGGGAGGAGTCCCCATATATCTGAATACAAGAAACATTTCTATCCAGTGTACATTTAGTAGAAGTATCAACACTACGAACTCTGCATAATTATTTAAGCCAAACTGCCAACCTGCTTTGAACTTCACACAGTGAGACTCAGAAAAATAAAAAATTCCTCCTTCACTGTAGAAATCTCCTTTAGATGATCACCAATTGGCCTGAGAAGTGTATTGTGCACTTGAGAACTTCCCTTCATCCCATTAAATACAAGGGAGGAGTCCCCATATATCTGAATACAAGAAACATTTCTATCCAGTGTACATTTAGTAGAAGTTTCAACACTACGAACTCTGCATAATTATTTAAACCAAACCCCCAACCTGCTTTGAACTTCACACAGTGAGACTCAGAAAAATAAAAAATTCCTCCTTCACTGTAGAAATCTTGTGGTCCCTGATGAGCTCTATCAGAAAAGCCTCAAGACTGGGACTTGTCAATTGACAACTCCCCTACCTGTCTCGGGTTTTCTTGATTCACTTGAATTTTACAGTTTGGCACCATTGATCTCACTTGAGCACAAACTTGAAAAGAGGGAAAGATTGTGTCTTCAAATATCATAGAATTTCTTGCCAGCCATTACCCCAAATGACTAAGCATGGAATAGATCTGAATTCTTTTAATTCTTTTCTTTTTCTCTAAAACAGAAACAGGTAAATTTCTATCATAAAGTGCTGCAGCTACGCTGAACAGCAAACAAGTACATCAAAAAAACTGCCATGAAATAAGACCTGCAAAGCAGGCTGACAGAGTATGCCAAAAACAAAATTTCTAGGTCGACCTTAGCAGTAGCCTTTAGAAAATTCCTGCTAGTATATACTTTAAAAGAGACGCCTAATATAAGTATTGATTTACAAAACATAGAAACTATTGAAAGACATTTGCTGATGGCTTCATGTTGTCCAATATTGGTAGGGTGGGAATCCTGATTGCCCAGATCCATGTCCTCCATAGTTTGATGCAGAGTATCTTCTTCCTTGAGGTCTTCCTGAGCTGAGTTGACTGACATTCTGTAATTAAAGGCAGCTGAGTGTGAACCTTTACTAAGATTGCGGACCATGTTTCTCAACATGGAACATTCTGTGTCCAACACTTGAATTTGTTGTTTCTGCTGAACTAGGGTATTCATGACCAAAGCATTCTGAGAAATGCACTGATGTTCATTTTCATGGACTTTGGTGGTTACTAAAAAAGTTGAGGTTTTATTGCTATTGATAGATTCCTTATTTCTGTGGAGCACTCTACAGAGTTCCTTTGCCTCTGTAATCCATTTACAGGGACTGATACCCAATCAGAAGAGAGCAGAATTGCAAGTCCCAGAATACAACCTTTATTTTCCTTTTAGGCTGTCAATGCCAACAAGAAATGAGCCAAGAGGGGCAGAGAAGGGTGGGCGAGGGATGGTATTCCAGCACCCATAGGTCAAGCAACACTACCAACATGAGGTCACAAACACCCAGAACTCTAGACACCACAAAAACAATAGAATTCCAGAATAGGGCAATAACAGAGCAACACAAGACCACCAGAACCTTTTGCACCAGATAAAAACTCCAAAGCACATACTAGAGACAGAGAAGTCCCTACCAAGGAAGGCACAGAGAAGTCCACCACCAGACAATGTTGCTTAGACCAACCACAAACTGTGCCATTATCCCACCTGAGTCATGATAAGATATGCTGAAGGATTCAAAATACCGGTCGGGAATTAAGTTTAGCATGTGCGGGGCTAGTGAACAAGTCCCTTCACATTTCATTCCCTCGCTTAATATCGCATGACGATGGGAATACCGTGACATGTGTTGATTATGAAAGTGATGACATGCCTCCATGGTTAATAAAACGCAAATAGATCCCCATTTTTCTGAAGGACCCCGACATTTAACTTGGTTGCTTCATTTGCGAGAGTGTCAACTTGCAGATTGAGTTCCTTTAGGACTTGGGAGAAGGAAACCTCCTGGAATTTGGGGATCTCCTTTTGAATCCTTGCTATGAGTGATGGTAGCTTGGTATCAGGAGTCTTCTTAAAAGTCATTAGGCTGATGATTATACTCGAGTCGTCGATGACAATCGGAGTCCTTACTCTGTCTGCATTTATTGAGATTAGACCCTAAAGGAGGGTAGATGTCTCGGCCTGGTTATTCGTGGATGTCCCTAAACCCCACACATAAGTCAATTCTTGTTGTCCCTCGGGATCAAGGATAATCCCCCCGCACCTGCCACCCCTGGGTTTCCTTTCGACGCTGCATCAATGAAGAGAATGTGAGTTTTCATTTGGAGTTGCCAATCCTGGAAGTCTTTCTCACTTAGTCTTGAATTGGCTTGCGAGTGATTGATTTTGGACTTGGAACTGGATCCATCAAAAATTCTGAAAGCCATGCTCTCTCGTCACTATCCAATCGATGAAACTCATGATTCTTTCTAACCTTGGAGTTAATGGATTCCACCAGAAGGCCTTGTGCTTTTGCAGCAATTGATCTTGGATTAGCTAGCTCCTGTTGAAAAATAGTCTTATTGTGGGCCAACCAAGTGTTGATTTGTGTAGCTTCGGGCAGATATTCCCACGTGGCCTAGGTGCCAGGCATGTGGGAATCGTCATGGGCACCACTTCACACTTTCGTTTGGGTGGAAACACCCTTGGAATGAAGTTGGGGCTTCATGGGCTTGACGATGGGCTTCGTGGGTTTGTGATGGGGCTTCACACCCATAGAGAAAGCCTAAATTGGTGTTGACTTGTGAAAGGGCTCTTTGACACACCCTTTGGACTTATATAAATAGAGATCAAGTCATTATGACAAATTCAATTTTTGTGGTGACATGGAGAAGAGTCTTTGGTAATTTCAGTCCATCCTTGGTGACCTCAGCCATGCGATATTAGGAGAGGTGGGGCAGCTTGCCTCTGTTCTGATTTTTTTGTGACAGCCTCAGATGTGAGGGTTTGGTCTACTGTTTTGAGTCTTGTTTTGGGCAGGTTTCAAGAGGAGGAGAGCCGCAGGACTGTTGGAGGCCAAGGGAGGGCAGGCCAAGGCCTAGGAGAGGCTTGGCCTGCCAAGATAGCCTTGCTAAAGCCAAAGAAAGGACCTCGGCCTACCAAGGAGAGGCAGCCACAGGCTGCAAGAGGACTCGTACTAGGAGGGCAGGTCTGCTGTAGGTTCAGCCAGCTGATTAAGGGCTGCCACAGGCCTAGGAGAAAGCAGCAGCAGCAGTTGAGGAGAGCTGCCACAGGTGTGGCAGCAGGAAGCTGAGGGTATAGGGCTGTCACAGCAGCATATTTAGGGGGCTGGACAGCTGCCACGAGGCAGTCACAGGCTGCTACAGGTGGACAGCAAGGAGCAGCAAGGTGTTGGGGGTATTCTGGAGGCTCAGAGGACAACCACAGGTGTGTTGGGCAAGGAGGCAAGGTTGCAGCAGTGCTAGGACAGTTGTGGGACAGTTCTGGGCAGTGTTGGGGGTTGTTACAGCCACCCTAGCAGCAGCAGTGAAGGATGCCATTAGAGCTGTAACAGCCAGGACAACAGCAGATCCAGAGTAGACCTTGGATAGCCCTTGAGGGCTGATATAGTGGAGCCTTTTGGACAGCCCGGAGGATAGGTTGAGGACAGCCAAGTGGGCTGTTACAACAGTGGCCTAGAGGGCAGACTTTTTGGTACATCATTGGCACAAAAACCAAGGAGGGTTTCTGCAGTATATTGTAAGTAAATTTTGGTATTCTTCTTTTGTAAAAGTGGGTCATTGTCCCTGGTACAGGAGCCCCTTGTTCTGGATGTAAGAAAAAGAGATTTTGACATTAAATACTTGTGTACCTGTGTATAATCTAATTGCTAGTGTTATGTTCCACTGTGCGTAAGTAGTTAGGCATCTCAGTGTGTTTATGTTTACAGTTCAATTGGGTAAACTGTGTATAACTGTGGAAACATTAGACCAGACCTGAGGTGCAGCAAAATATAACACCAAGTTTTCCAACATATGAATTTAGGTAAAACATGCCATACTCTTTTCAAAATAGTTTTGTTTTTGAACACCCCCTATAACATTTGTTCCAATTGGTAAACATATCCTTCCATGAGTCTGGACTTTTCATTCTATGGTAGATCCTTGCAAAGGATGCTTGCCAGGCTTGTTTCAAGAAAGAGCAGTCAAAGAAAAGATGGTAAGTTGTTTCAGCCTTAGCCAGGCACAATGCATGATGAGATTGTCCTTGAATTCCCCTCTTCTGTAGATTCTCCACTGTCAAGAGCTTCCCATGCACCATTACCCAGTAGAATATGTTAATTTTGGGTACGCTGTCATTATGCCAAACATGTTTCCATAAATTGGATTGTTGAGGGAGGGGCATAGGCTGAATTAAAAAATGGTAGCCACTTTTAACACTATATTCTGAGATGTCCCACCCTCTTTGATCAGGAACAGAGAGATCAAAGGGGGCACAACCTTTAAGAGAGGCAATCTGAGAGGAGACAAGAGGGGCTAAATGGGCTGGAGGCGATTTGAGAGACCATCCCAACTGGCGGCCGACATCGACTGCCTAGGATGAGATATTGTATAGGGAACTTATACCTTGACTATCCATTCATTGTTTTAAGGGGAGTAACTCTCTTTTTCATTCCAAGGGCAAATTCCCCATGCACCATCCTTCCGATATTGATCAACTTGCCATTGCTTGGAATCCATGTTAACTTGGATTGAATAATTGGGGCTACAACTTTGAGAAGTTTCCAAATTGGATTGGATAATTGGGGCTACAACTTTGAGAAGTTTCCAAATTGGATTGAATAATCGGGGCTACAACTTTGAGAAGTTTCCAAATGTGCGACCCTTTCCTATTTTCCAATGGGCTATCTATGCATCTCTCACTATTTCCTTGGAAATACTTCTTGAGGAGAATCTTCTTCTGCCATTTCACTTTTCTGGTGATCGTCCTCCAAACTAATTTGGTTCCCTGAGCCAAGTTCACGAGAGAAGTCTTTAACTCCCAGTCCTCCTTTGTCCTTTAGGAGATCTCACCATATTCCAAATGATTAAATGAAACTTTTTGAAGTTTGATTTCCCCCTTGCCACAGGAATTTTCGAATTTCCTGAGAAACCTGTTGCATAATTCCCACTGGAGCTAAGCATAGCAGGGCATTGGAAGATTGAGAGAGTTGGAAGTATCGATTTAATGAGAACTACTTTGCCAACTGAACTCAACCATTGAGAACCCCATCGATGGAATTTCTATTTGATTTTGCTGATGATGCTTTGCCAAGACTGCGTTGTTGGATTGCTTAGAGATATTGACATCCCCAAGTACTTGAAGGAGGTCTAGGACTCTTGGCAAGGGAACAATAGAATTCTGGAGATTGCATGAAGAAGCTGAGAATTGATATTCCATTTGTAGTTTTGACTTTTGCAATTATTAACCTTGCCACCTAAAGTGTTGAGAAATTAATCCAATACACGTTTGAAGTGCTCAACAATGAAAGTTGAAGCACCTCCAAGTAGAAGAGTGTCATCAACAAACTCTGAATGATTCATACTTTTGACACCTCTGACTATTTTAATTCCCAACAAGTTTCCCATGACCCATTCTGATTCCAATTTCCTACTTAAAGCTTCAACCATAATAATATACAAAAGAGGGGAAAGAGGACAACCTTGTCTCAATCCTTTACTGTTTTTGAAAAAAGAGGTGGGCCTCCCATTTACTAAAGGTGCAATCCATGGGTTACTATGCAAGCAGAAATTCATTGGATAAAGAGAGGACACAAACCGAATTTAATTAGAACATCAAACAAAAAGGAATGCCTTACTCTGTTAAAGGCACTGGCCATATCGATTTTGATGATCATCCATTTGTCCTTGTTCTCCCTGCTTGAGTGGATTTGCTTCCTGGACCATTATTATATTGTCAACGATTTGACGTTTCTGCATGAATCCCCCTTGGTTGTTAGAGATTATTTTGGAAAGAATCCTCTTCAACTTGTTTTCCATAATTTTTGTTAATATTTTACAAGAAGAGTTGCACAATGAGATTGGACGAAATTTGGACGAGGATGGATTTGCTTCTTTTGGGATTAAAGCAAGGAAGGATGAATTCGTGTTGCCACCGATTTTGTGGGAGTTTTGAACAAACTGGAGGATATGCTTTAAATGAATTTTTATGATGTCCCAATAGACCCGATAAAAGTGGATGGTGAAGCCGTTAGGTTTTGGAGCTTTGTCAGGGGCTAAGCCCTATATGGCATTAATAATTTCATCCTCAATTATTTTAATCAGCTATGTTTTCTCCTCATAAGAGATTAGAGGAAGAATATGCTCTAGCATTACAGGTGAAGATAGAATCAACCCCCTTTTGTTCGGAACACAGACTCAAATTGAATTTTGGCTGCCTCTTTTATTGCTGGAAAATTGCTCAACTTTGAATCATCTTCCAAAGAAATTTCTTAAACATTGTTTTTCTGCTCCCTAGCTTTGGCTTGCTCGTGAAAAAAGGAGGTATTCCTATGCCCAGATTTTAGCCACAAGCTTCGAGATTTAAGGCGCCACTTTTCTTCCTCAAATCTGACAGCTTTGTGGAGCTTGTGACATAGGATACTTTCTTCTTTATGATGCTGGCTAGTGATGTCTTCCATCTCCATTCTTTCTTGAAGAGCTTCCGACTGAGATCTTATTTGGGATTTTTCTTTATCAGGGGAAATGAATGAGAGTTTCACCCATTCCTTAAGGGTTAGTTTTATAGCTTTGAGTTTCTGCTCCCAAATGTAGATAGAGATCCGATTACCCATTTTCTCCATTCTTTTGAGATTATCTCCAAGGCCTTCGGATCCTGGAGCCATAACGGATTGAACCTAAAGGGTAGAGGCCCAAAGTCTGGCGTCTGGAGGACTTGCAAAGCAATTGGTTTGTTATAAAAAATGACTGATGGGATGATCCTGGAAGATATAATATTGTCATGCAATAGAAGATCGCTCTAAATGAGAAATTTGTCCAACTTTTTTGTGATATGGCCTGATCCAAGCCTCCTGTTGGTCTAGTATATTTTTCCTTTCACCGTTTGACATCCACTAAGTCCCAATCCATCACAAGGTCTTCCATTTTTTATCTAAAAGGATCTCTAACTATGTTTCCTCTTTTTTCTTTGCTATTCAAAATCACATTAAAATTCCCAGCTATGATTCTATTTTGAGAAAACATAGAGTCTTTCAAAGCCTGAAGAGAAAGTTAACAAGCTTCTTTTTCTTTGTAAGCTGCAGGCATGTAAACATTAAAAATATTGTAACACTTACCTGATTGTTGATGTGTGATAGAAATTAAGATCCAATGCTGATTTTGGTGTTGAAATTCCAAATGGATAGATGAGCTGTCCAAAAGGGTGCAAATGCCTCTCAAAGCCCCTCTGGAACTAACTACTTTTCCTTCACTTCTTTTCCAATGCATTTTACTTATTCTCAACATTTTCGATGCCTCCAACTTAGCCTCCTGGAGGAGGAGGATAGTTGGTTTTGTTGATTTTAATAGTCTCATCGTTTCTTCCTTTAATCGACTACCTATACCTCTACAGTTCTAAGAGACTGTGTTCATTATTTAACAGATGAGGGTTTGTGACTTCCACCCTGTGATGGAGCACTAGCTCCAAGGTTCTTTGCTCTTCGAGATCCGATCCCCAAAGATTTTTCTATAGTTGTTTGAATACCTAGGAGTTTTTCTTTATTTGCTGTTTCTTCCCTTTTTTCTTTAGCTAGTTTCCTGCCCGCCTTCTTTGGATGTCTGTCCTCTGCTTCATCCTTCTCTTTATCTTCTTCTTCTAACCATTGATGCGCTTTTTTCCAAGTTAAGATACTTGACGGAGATTGTGGTTTGTCTAGGATATGATCGATTTCTTCCTTCTTTTCGAAAGAATATCTTCATTGACTGAAAGGGGTGAAATCTCCTAAAATTCAAGGTGAATAAGGATTTGGGAGGGAATGTTGAGATAGGAGTTGTGACTGATGGTGCTACTACTTTATTGAAAGAGATTAGGTCTTCCTAGGAAAGGCCTTCAAACCTGTTGGTTGGTGAACTTATACCTCCATCCTTATGATGGCTTGGAGATTGCACTGAATTTCCATGGTTCTTAATCGAAATAACTGGTTTGGATAACATCTTAATTGCTTGAATTTAAGAAGCCATTTGCTTTGAACTAGAAGGGGTTGAAGGACCCGAGGTTGATGGGACTAATTTTAGAATTGTTACAACGACTGGGAGTTTGGAGATCATCTTCTTTTTGACCACCTACCTTTGTTTGCCCTTTTCTGGAGCAAGTTGGGAAGGAGGGAGGTTTTTGTTGCAGTCTTTTGCTAAGTGTCCATATTTGTGACAAGTTTTTCATTTGAAAGACAACTTCTCATAATCGAGAGGATGGACATGCTTCCAATTATTGAGAGTTAAGAGGATTGCTTTTGGAAGTCCTTTTTCTAGATCTACCTCCACACAGATCTTGGCGCATTCGAAAATTCCATCCTTGTGCTCCTATTTGTCAATGTAGCACCCCAAAGAATTTCCAATGCTTCGTAGCGAGTTTTCATTCCAGCAATGAAGAGGTAGATGTGGAAGACAAACCTAGATTGGGATTGTTGAAGGGACGTCAAGTTTAGGATTGAAATCAGGGGTCCGTCTATTCAGATGCATTACTCTGGTGCCGAAGAAGTATGGTTCGTTCCTGAAAATGAGATCCCTATCTTCTGTGGCTTCAAATAGGAAGGCATAGAAATCCCTGCCAAAAAAATAGTGGGTTAGTTTACCTTTAATTAAAACCTGTTGATGTATTAGCATCAAAAAGGTACTTCCACATAGGCTCGGTGTCTAGCACGTGGAAGTTGCCCTCGTAACCTCTCAGAACCGGAAGTTCACTTTATGAGTAATAATTAAAGTGAATGTCCTTTTTGATTAATGTGATATTAATTAAGTTAAATGCCTAAGTTTGTTGGAATTATTAACTTAAGTGAGTTGATTAAGTCCTAGCCAGTAGATCTAAAGTGAACGTGAGATTAGATCTCAACTATTGATCACTTTGGAGAAGATCTAGGGTTTTGGATTTAGGGTTAACTCAATGTAATAAAAAGCAACCTAGATGAGAGGATGAGACACACACTGAGTGGACAATGAGGAGATCTCATTGAGTGGGTGAAGAGCAGTTCATCCAAGTGTGATGGGCAGGGCTGAGGAAAGGAGCAAAGGGGCAGCGAGGGAGATAACAACTAGGTGGGCTAGGCTATTACTGCATTTTATTCCTCTGATGGGCCATTATCCCAGGATGGGAGCTCAAGATTTTGATTAATAAAATCAAACTGAAATTTGGTTTTCCCTTCGGGGTTTTACCAGGGGTGTTTACCCAGAAATATCTTGTGCAATGTGTTGGTTTTAGTTTTGTGCTTCTGCTGATTTTCGTTAAGTAACCTAGCTGTGCTGTTATTCAATAAAGTGATTTTATTCGGAATTAATAGTCGGGTGCTAGGTTCAAAAATTAACATGGTATCAGAGCCGAGTCTCTTACGGAAACTAGATTTGTTGAGATCGAGATATTGCAGCGAGAAAATTATTTTTATTGCAGATCCGCGGTAAATTTTTTTAATTGCAGGTTTTGCAGGCTGCGGGGTTTAATAATTAAAAAAGAAGAAGAGATAGCCGTACAGGGCGTATCTACAGCTGTTGTACAACAACTGTTGTTTTTCGTACGACCACCGGTTGCTGCAACAGGTATTCATGTGGGCAGGTAAGGATCCACTGAGGTTGCTGGGTGTAGATCGACACGCTAGGAGAATCATGAAGCTGGTAAGGACTGGCGACGACATAATTGTTGTGGTTGAGTGGTGAAGGGCAGTCCGCATGGAGACTGGACAGTGGCGCGGCAATTGCTGATTTATGAAGGTCGCACATTGGGTAAGTGCTGAGCCGACTAGGAGAGTCGTTGAAAGTCTGCAGCTGCTGTAGAATTACGGCTGGGCCATGAGTTAAGGGGCAGTAGGGTATATTAGCCAGTAGAGGGCCTGAGCACTGGCATAGTCGTGGGCTGGGAGTGCAGGTAGGTGACGACAGAGAGAGAACCTGTGACCAACATGAGTTCAAGACAAGAGCGTGTGGAGGTCAGGATTGCTGCAACCGCTGAGTAGTTAGCAGCTGCGAGACAACTCAACTGACCAACAGGGGTTGGCCATTAAGCAGCCAAGTCAGTAGCAGCCGAGGCAGGCCCAACAGTGAATCCGGGCAGCTCCCGGGCAATGGGAAGGCTCCCAGGCAGCGGGCAGAGGTCCGGGAAGCAAGGCAGATTTTCGGGCAACACTAAGCAGCGGGCAGGAAATCAGGGTAGCCCTGGGCAATAAGTAGGAATAGTCGGGCAATGCCTAGAAAGGACTCGACAAACCAAAAAGGACCCATGCAACAACATAAGGTTGCGGGTAGCCTCGGGTAGCTTTTGGCAGGGGTCCGAGCAGCAAATTCGGATAGCATTTAGCAGGCTCGGACAATGGGTAGCAGGTCTGGGCAACAAATTGAGTTATTCAACAGGTTGCAAAGATGGCCACATCTGGTTTGCAGTTTGAAGATAGGTTGGGTATCCAACTATAGTCCTTGGAAGGAAAGGATCATGTTGGTGTTAATGGAGAACGATATTTGGGAGTCTGCCAACTCTTATGGCCCCACCAACGGATCCAAAAGATCTGGCTGCCCATAATCTAAAGGACGTGAAAGCCTGAAGGATTATTCTAAACGGAGTGAAGGATCACTTGATCCCTCATTTATCGGGAAAGGCAATTGCTAGGGACATGTGGGAGGCTTTGAAGAGTTTGTTTCAGAGTAAGAACGAGAATCGCAAAATGGTGCTGAGATAGAAGCTCAGAGACACGAAGATGATAGGATCAGATCAGACGATTACTTATCTCACTCGGATCCGACAGGTTCAAGATGAACTGGAAACAATTGGGGAGACAATAGATGATTCAAAGTTGGTGAGGACGACGCTCAAAGGATTCGGGAAGGAGTGGACATTGCTCATCAAAGGGATCGTGGCACATGAGAAGCTCCCTGATTGGTCAAGGTTGGTGCATGACTTCGTTCAAGAGGAACTTCGGGATGAAGAGCTTAATGGAGACAGGCACAAGAATGATGATGAGAACCTTGCTCTTGCCAGCCAGGAAAAAAAGGGCAAGTTCAAGAAGTTTGCTAGTGGAGAGTCTACCAACAAGAAGGACATAAGCATAAGCAAAGTCAAGTGCTATACATGTCGCAAGTTTGGGCACTGTGCAGGTCAATGTCTGAAAAAGAAGAAAGGGTGGAAACGAGACGCAACTAGAGGTAGTTGCGTCGGCAAGGGCTCAAGAGGAGGAGTTCGCCAAGAAGTTTGAACAGACAAAGTTCTTACTTGTTTCCCAAACTACCTTGGGCACCATATCAACATGTGCATGGTAAATAGATAGTGGAGCCACATGTCATATGACAGGAGCACGTGAGTTGTTCGAGAGCTTCATAGAGTCTGACTCATATATGCATGTAGAACTTGGTATGGGGACCAAGCATGCAGTAAAGGGATCTGGAACAGTGCCATTTCGGATGGAGTCAGTAGGTGTGTTGAGAGTGACAAATGTGCTATGGGTGCTTGTTAACCCCTAGATTTTCACCCTTGAAAATCTTGAGGGTTAAGAGCCAGCGTGCAACATTGGGGTTGGCATACTGAGATTTTTCCGGAGTTCAGTAGTTATGTTGAGCAGGAGGTTGGTTCCCACGTGAAGCAGGTACATGATCAGTACATGGTTGCTTGGTTCAGAGTCAGAGATGACTTAGTTTCCATGCATTTTGAGAGAGTACAAGTGTTGCTAAATTTTAGGAGAAACGGTTTGAGTGGGTCTTGTTATCGCGCAGTTTGTACTTTAGGTCAAATGGCTAAAGGATAAAGGTCAAATTGGCGTAACAGGAACCTCCCCACCCAATGTCACCTCGATGGGGGGCTCTTTCTGTTTAGGGAGGTTAGCCCAGGGGAGACGTCCCCGGTAACCTGGGGTTTGAAGAGGCAAAGAATATAAAGTCAAGGGTTTAAGATTTTTCCTCCTCTCAGGTTACCACCAGTATCATATATTCCGGCTAATTAGCCAATAAAGAAGTGAATTCCCTATTGAGAACACCTGCTCGGAACAAGACAATAACAACACAATATATATATATATATATATATATATATATATATATATATATATATATATATTTGCAGGTTATAATTCAAAGGGTTAGTACTTCTTGACTATCTGATTTCATTTAACAAGCAATATAATAGACAAAGAGGTCAACGTTTTGTTAAATAGCCTATGCAATATCACCAATTCATCAATGTCTACAATAATGACCAAGCCAACAGTATTTTCTATCAACAATAGCTCAATAAATGCTTGACGTCATCATTAATTGTTGAGTTAGAAGGTTTGCTGCGTCAGGTATGACGTCAGCCCTAGTTAGTGGCGTTAGGGTTAGTTAGGGTTTCAAGAATGAAAATTTTAAAAGATAATTTTAAACACTACAAGCTCAACGTTGCAAGTCTAACCAGTGCCTTAGGGTAAAATGGAGTCAAAAGTAAGGGCAAAAGATCTCGGGAGGACTTACACTTAGAGACTAGAGAGTAGGGTTCCAAGGTGCTGCAATGGCAGGGCCCTAGAATCAAAACCCTAAGGGAAGGAGGCTCATTCCGGTGTTGCTTAAGCAAGGCCTCATGCTCCTTCCTCTTTCTCTAAACACACTTGGCAAAATGACTAGCTTCAAGGTACAGATTTAAGGGAGAAAAGTGTTGCAGGGGCAAGGCTTTTCAAACCTTAGAAGGTTAAAACCCTAGGTGTAGATTTAACTAGGCCTAGGACGTCTCCTCTCTTCAACCTATACTTTAAAGCTAACTCAGAAAAAGGGAGATAAGTGTAGCAATGGCTAGGCTATATCTTCCTTTATCAATGGCTAAAATTATTTCTCAAGCATGGGGACATATAGCAATGACCTACTAGTGTGCTTGCTACCTAGGGTTTCAAGATTCAGCAATATAATAGCAAATGTAAGAAATTAAGTCTACAACTATTCACTTAAGAAGTTTTGCATGAAAAATTCACTTACATATCATGAAGAATGCATAATCAAACCCTAGTTGTAAACCATCCATCAGAGAAACACCATAAATGCCAAGAGAAATCCTCCAAGAAGAGTTGCCCCTCCTTTAAAAGACCAAGAGCACCAAACTAGGGCGCAAGTTTTAAGATCTCACAAGAGAGTGAGTTGTGTTATGTTCAAAATGAGGAAAAACGTCCTCAATTTATACCAATTCATGACCTTTCAATTAAAAAAAAAAAGGTCATTAAAACAGCCGACAACGCTGACTACAAAATTTACACTGTTTTTACATTAATTGCCAGAAAAATGACATAATATGAGCAAAAAGTGGGACGTCAAGCCCTTCTGAGGGAGACGTTGGCCCTTTTTGGGCAAATACAACATCCAGAAGCCAGACGTTGTCCCTTCTAGGGCTCCTCCAAGCTGCCACACGTGCCAAATAACCTCAGCATACTGCCACACGCTCCAGACAATGTCCAACTCTCCTAGGTGACGTCCTGTCCATCAAAGGCAAACGTTCCATCTGCAGTGGGTGATTCCCCCTAGGCCGGGCTCTGCCAAAGTGTCTTGGGTGGAACGTCCTTCTTTCTTCTCGTGCAAAGGCTCGTCATAACGTTGTCCTGTCTTTGCCATCCCAACAACCATCTGATGGGCTCTTCAGCCCCATGGAGGTCCGAGCTAATCATATCTCCATGTGTACCGATCCACTGGTACTTGTTCGTCGGGTATGGTCCTGCACATCAAAAACTTCGCCCTCCATGGGCTCATCATTCCTTGGGATCATAGCAATGTCAATCATATTTCATCATTAAATTTATCAAATACATGCACAAAACCCCTAGCATATCCTCTAATAGCTCAAAGACATTACACTGATCTACTATACAAGGTTGAAGAAATAGACAAAATAACCTATTGGGCTAGTATCCATAAGAAGAAGAAAGTTTCCACAGAAGATCATTCAAGCCATGTACATGAAGTGATATGGTCTAAGGATGTCTAGTCATAGTGAAGACCAGGGGTGGGTATTGTCCGTGGGTGCCTTTGTAGGAGGTGAGCTGTACCCGTCATGGATGCACTTTTTCGAAGCCCCTTTATTGCCTTTATTCTTTATTTATTGCTTTTTCTTTCTTTCTACTTCAAGATCTGACCAGAGGACACTGCCTTGGTGTGGTGACTAGAGTTGACAGTGTTACCCACTGGTATTTTCGCAGAAATGATAAGGCTGGCTCATGATGAGACCCCCTTTCCCTTGGCCATGCAACCAAAGGTCATTGCCCTGGCGTGGTGACCAGATAATGGCAATGTCATACTGCTAGATACCTATGAACATAATGGGCCGGCTCACGATGAGACCTCCCATCCTCTTGGTTAGGTCTTGTTTTGTTATTTTTCTTCGGGTCCCTTTTGTTTCTTATCGAGAGGCCTTTTATTGCCTTCTTGGGGATCCCTGGACGAAGCATCTCTAGGTTTTATTTCCTATGGCTTTTATCTTTTACCAGCTGCTTTTACCCCCTGGGCCTTTAGCCCCTTCTTCCCATAGGACGAAGTGTAACCCTCAAGTAGGTCATCCTAATACCCGGACTAAGGGAATGGGATGGATGTATGGGAGATAAGATGTAAAGTGATAGTATGGTGGGAGCGGACGATAGCTCTTCAAATCCCCCCCTGGTGGCTATCCAAAACCCATGGATACAAGCTTGCTAGGGCACCCCGTTAATCCCCCCAACAATGGTCAAGTGGGTTAGTGTAAGATCCAAGTAGTTATCAGAAGTGTAAGGAACCTGATGCATATATAAGAAAGTTATAATGATCAAACATGACACATACCATGATACCTAGACCAATTACCTCATGGAGCAAGAGTCTTCTCTGATGCAAGTCCAAGCCGATGGTGACGGATGTTGCTGCTGCTGACAGGACAAACAAGCCAAAGAAGAAGAAGGATGGGCCCTCCAGGACCATGCTCAGGTCAATCTTGCTCTCGGTACTTCATGTCTAGGACCTGTGGGCCTCGAGACATGATCTCCTAGTTATCCCATGAAATCGGGGATAACAGGCCTTTTGACAGTTTGAGGTAGTTCTGAGCGTACAGTATGAGTCCTTGCAGGATTCTAGGCCCAATGACACTTTTTTCGGGTGACTTGCTGAAGATTTCTATTTTTAGCAGGATTTGCTCTAGGCCCTAGATTCAAATTTTGCGAGCACGGTATTGATCCTTGAGATATCCAGAGTTTTTTGGACCTTTTCCAAGACGATGTGGCCCAGATTGCTATTTTTAACATGTCGAGCCCCAGGGCTCGCATGCTGGTTCTGATCGTATATTCGGATCCCTTGCGGGAAGACAAGATCAATGAGCATAAATTCAAGGGCATTCGATTGACTTTCTATTTTTAGTAGGTTGAGCATCAGGGATCATATGTTGATTCTGATTTCGGATTAGGATTCCTTGTAGAAAATCGAATTCAATGAGTATAATATAATGGACATGCGAGGAATTTCTATTTTTAGCAGTAGACACATGATGGTGCTCGCCCAGTCATGCCGAGCATTTGTGGAAAGTTTGGGTCAATTTCGACAAGTTTCAAATTTTTGGGACCAGATAGATATTTTTAGTAGCTGCTATATTTAGCAGGTCCAGTCATCATCCATGGAGTGCCAAGTGGCATTCTTAGAGGTCAACATGTGGCAATGATGTGGCATCCACCTAATCTAGGGCGCATATTTCTAAATATTCGAGCATGTGATAATTAATTAATGATGGAGAAGGGTTTGCATGAGTTTAGCTGTATAGCCAACCTCATGATTGAGTTAATTGAACCTCACTCATGTGTTGGCAGTTAAATATAGCCTTCACCTACCCCTTCTCTCCAGTTAACTTGGGTGCTTTTCTCACTCTCACTTCCTCTCATCCTCTTTTCCTCAATGCGCCTTCTCCTCTCTCATATATGTGGACGCATGGCTAGTTAACTGGCAGCATGTCTCAGTTACTTGGACATGCAATTATGTTTATCTTATCTCATGCATCCATGCACTTCACCTACCCCCCCTCTCTCACTTAACTCGCCACTCATTCCATTCAAACTCACATTCTTTTCCTATTTTCTCCCACTCTAACTCATACTTTGCTTTTTGCCTTTTTACATGCTTCCATCATGCGCCTAGTTCCTATTATTATCCTCCTCATGCATCCTCTCTTCTTCCTTTGGATGTGCACCCTCACTAGCTATATATTGGAGGCTTGCCATGGGTTATTTCGTCGGTTCTTAGCAGAAACAACATAGTGTCTCTCTCATTCTTCTCTCTCTCTCTCTCTTGTCTAGTGGCGTGTCATTGAGCAAAGTAGTCATTGTATCGGTTGTGAGCTTGCCAACTGTGGCACAACCAACCCTCTTGTAAAGATGGATCAATAAAGAAGCTTGTGTTTATTGTTTGAACCTCTCTTCTTAAAGGTATTGTGGTGAATTTGGAAATCTAATATGTCATTTTTGAACTATTTATTGTGATGGTATCAATCCTTTGAGTAGTTTTCTTTGCTTTTCCCAGTCTATTATCATTGTGCTAAACCCACAGGTTCCCTCCAACTGTGTTAGATCAACTTTTTCCATCGTTTTGGACTGCTTCACACACTGTCCAAAGCAAAACAGCTCACTGATTTTTGAGTTTTTAGACCTCAAATCAGCCACAAGGGTGCTTCATTGTGCCCAGGGACTACCCCAGAGGCTAGCAAGGCCTAGCCTAGCCCGAATGGAGAGGGGTTTAGCCCGTGACATCTGGGGCTATTTCTCCTATAATTAGCCGAGTTTTTACCACTGTCATAATAGGTTTATCAGATCAGATTGGAGGGTAGAAATTTTTGTAACAGTGCTAGAACTTAGGATGAGTGTGCTCTCAGTCTCAGCGATTGAGAAGAAGGGCTTTGACGTACTATTCCAATATGTATAGGCGCTGGTCAAGCCCAAAGGATCTAGTGTAGACACAACAAATGTTTTTGGAGTTAGAGAGAGCAACTTGTATAGGCTAAAGGGCTAGCCTATGCGAGATATGGAAAGCAACAGAGTGACAGAGGACAAGGAGCAGGTAGCTTCGAAGGTTGAGCAGCTCAGAGGGAGTCAACCTTCAGGTTCAGGTGGGAAGGAGTAGCCTTCCAATTCTGTCCATAAGTAGTCATGGTACGAGATGATCATGAAGGATGCTCAGGAGCATGAGGCTTCTAAGAGAATGATTAGAGGGAAGTCTTCGATGAAGGGTTCGAGCGAGATGGCAGGGATAGCTTCTATTTCAGAGGGAGCAACCAATCAGGTGGATTGGAGAGCAGCCATGGTAGCAGATTTGACAACGACGATAGAGCCACCTCCAGATGGTAGAAGTACCTTCCTCGCTAAGAGGGAGTGTTGATTTATTAGCATCAGACAGGTACTTCCACATAGGCTCGATGTCTAGCATGTGAAAGTCATCCTTGTAACCTCTCAAAACCTTAGAAAGTTCACTTTATGAGTAATAATTGTTAATGTTTAAGCCATTATTATAGATGTTTGCATTTCATTAGATAACAAAAGCATAATCCAAGATCACTGAGAAATACACAATCACAAGAGACACAACATTTATCTTGGGAAACCCTCTAGGGGAAGAAAACCCAGCAAAACTTCCTTAATATAAATAGCCAATACAATGCCAAGAGATCTCTATGATAAAACAGAAAGTCCTCTCCAAGATATGCGCCACTCTCTCTCTCCTTTGCCGGTAACATATCAGAACTTGTCTCTCAAACCGAGCAAGTTAGTTATGTCCAAGTGAGGCGCTAGCCTCCTTTATTTATACAAGTCTGGCACGTGTGAAGTGTCTCTTCACTGGCAGGGCCGACTTCTCCAATTGGGTGGGTAAACCCACCTTTATTATATTTCTGGGTCTTCTTATTAACTGCTGGGGCCGACTTCTTATTCTGCCTATTATAATTGTCTGTTGACCAATCCGCAAAAGGGGATTTGGTCTTATTACAATAACTGACATGATTAATCCACAATGGGGATTGATCCTATAAATAATATATCAAAAATATTAAGAATACTCTTTGCAGTTACAATATTTCAACAATAATTAAAGTGAATGTCCTTTTTAATTAATGCGAGATTAATTAAGTTAAATTCCTAAGTTTGTTGGCATTATTAACTTAAGTGAGTTGATTAAGTCCTAGCCGTTAGATCTAAAGTGAACGTGAGATTAGATCTTAGCGGTTGATCACTTTGGAGAAGATCTAGGGTTTTGGATTTAGGGTTAACTCAATGTAATAAAAGGTAACCTAGGTGAGAAGATGAGACACACATTGAGTGGACAATGAGGAGATCTCATTGAGTGGGTGAAGCGCAGTTCATCCAAGTGTGAGTGGGCAGGGTTGAGGAAAGGAGCAAAGGGGCAGTGAGGGAGATAGCAGCCAGGTGGGCTAGGCTATTGATGCATTGTATTTCTCTGATGGGCCATTATCCCAGGACGGGAGCCGAAGATTTTAATTAATAAAATCAAACTCAGATCTCATTTTCCCTTCGGGGTTTTTCAAGAGGTGTTTACCCAGAAATATCTTGTACAATGTGTTGGTTTCAGTTTTATACTTCCGCTGATTTTCGTTAAGTAACCTAGTTGTGTTGTTATTCAATAAAGTGATTTTATTTGGAATTAATGGTTGGGTGCCAGGTTAAGAAATTAACAAAACCGACCAACTTTTCCGAACCTTGGTGGCCATTGATTTGGGAGAGGGCCAAATTCTTGTGAACTAGCCGATCAGACCATGTTTAGCCAAAGCAAGAGCCATATGTTTGGAAGTAGAGGCTGGAAGGGGAGGCCTTCAAAATATTGTCAAGCTTCTTTATGAATTGAGAAGGCTATGATTTCGAAACCTTCCCCATAGCGGTGATTAGCACGTGGAAGGTGTTATGAACATAAATACCATATATATATATATAATATAAAATAATTAATAATTACTAATGAAGAGACACCTCATAATGAAGATTCACATCTCTTCACTAAAGGGCACCCCTGCGTGGGTATATATACGACCCTCATTCTCTTGTAATCATTCATCATATATTTTATTCAATTATTTATTATTTATCCTATATGGATTTTAACTTGTTATCCTTTTGACATTGGATATTTACATAGTGAACCAGGTTGGTTCACCACATTGGTATCCGAGCCTCGTTTTTCTGATCCCGACCATTGGCTGATATGGCTCGTGGCCACTAGACTTCTAGTCAAATTTCATTTCCTTTGGCAACAAAACCATTGGCCTTTGGCCACACTTAAATTGGAGAGGTCTTTGACCAAAAAGCCGGCCTTTGGCCATTTGAATTCAAGAAATTTGTTGAAAGAAAAGAATAAATAAAAAAAAAACAAAAGAAAGAAAGAATGAAATTACCACTTCTGCTGCCATCTGTACATTTATCAGCAGTTCACATAACAAATTTAATTGTTGTACCATCCGTCCATATAGACAACTGTATGAATTGAGATAAAATTGCAAACAATTACAGCTGTACGAATTGAGATAAATTGCAAAAAAAATTTCAACCACCGATAGCAAAGTCGTAAAGCCAACAATTACAGAGTAGTACGGTCAAATTCAATTTACCATGCATAAAATAATAAATCTTACTACCATTAAATTGCATCTGTACCATATCCAACTGCATCCGTACCATATCCATACGTCAAAGGGTTTCGTCCAGTGGTGAGGGACTCATAAGGAAATTAAATTGTGATTGAAAGATAAAATTTGGCTAGTACAAACAATAAAATCCATTGTACTTGTCAGCGCACCATCCACAATCGTCCATACAATTCAATTGTTCAATTAATATAGGCCGTACGATTTTAATTTAGCTATACAGTGGCCAATCTGTACCACGCTGCGGCAGTTGCTGCCGTACCATGCACTGCACTGCCGTACATTTATGTACTTTTCCAACTATCCAATCAACTGCACCGCCATACACTTCTGTATTTTTCTAGCTATCTATCCGTACAATCACCAATTGAAAAAATTAATGATTGTGTTGTCCGTACTGCCGCGTGCGTACACTCAATTATCCGTACAACACCATACATTAAGAGATTGTGACAGTTGGAAAAACTGACCATCTTGACAGTTGAAGCCAAACATAAAATGTCTATCTGGTATCACTAAGTCTTTTGGACAGTTGGAAAAATTGACCATATTGACAGTTGAAGCCAAAAATTAAAAGTCTATCTAGTATCACTAAGTCTTTTGGAGTTTAATAATAATAGTAAAATTAAATCAACCAAAGTTAAAAGATATATACATTTTTGAAGTGGAAAACCGTGAAGATTTTTATAATTCGAAAGGGGCAAAATCTTAATATTTATGAAGTTTACACTTTTTAATAAAACAAAAAAACGATTTATATATTATATATAAGTTTTTTTAAAAAATAAAAAAGATATTGGAAGGTGTATTTATAAAAGGACAAGGATTCTAAAGAATTGACTTGAAAAGTTAAAAGTGAAAAAGTGAAAAGTACACAAGTTAGAGGAAAATTTTATTCTCCTCCACCACTTGTGCAAGCCCTGTTATCCCCGATATCTAGGGATAACTAAGAGATCATGTCTCGAGGCCCACATGGTCCTAGACATGGAGTACCGAGAGCAGGAGCGACCTGAGCATGGTCCTGGAGGACCCATCTTCTTCTTCTCAGTCAGCTTTGTCCTGTCAAGCAGTACCAGCCTCCATCACTACCGGCTTAGGCTTGCATCGGAGAGGGCTCTTGCTCCATGAGGTAATTGGTCCGAGGTATCATGGTATGTGTCATATTTGATCATTATAACCCTCTTATGTATGCATTAGATCTCTTTCAT
>JASDQU011179260.1:26312-37863 GCA_032191745.1 Picea mariana | reverse complement strand
GAGTATCATGATGAATATTGGAATCAAACAATGGACTATGAGCATATTCCCTTCAACTGCAGAAAGTGTCACGAGCATGACCACCTATTTCAGGATTGTCCCATGAATGTCCTAATCCCCAAAGTTGGAGAGGGAAAGAAAAAGGATGGATTCACCATGGTCACAGGTAGGAAACGACACTCACCCAGGAAGCAGAATCAAGACAACACTCTGAAAATTCCCACTAAGAACTCTTATGACATTCTTAACCTATTTCCTCGAGAAGAAGAGGTAGGAGACTCACACAAAAAAGATAGACATGATAAAAAAAAAGGAAAATCCATGCACCAAACCGAAAAAGGCAAAGAGGACCACCCAGGGGATAAGCCAAATGAAAGTGGGGACACTCTCATGCAGCTGGATGAGCAATATATGGAGGAAATACATCTCGAAAAACTGGAGGAATCCTTCAACGGAAAGGATCTGCACACCATCCCAGTAGAACAACTCAGAAAGGTTCACAAGGTATTCATTGAATCCACCGTGTGCTCCATGTCGCAACTAGGGATATCCTTAGACCCAGCTACTACACCAAAAATAACTTCCCGAGAAAATAAAATACGGGGACGCAAATCAGCCCAATAGCTCATCAAAGAAGTAGGTAACTTTATGCTCAACATGGGCCAGATCTAAAGGCTTATGGAGGGATACCTCCATACACCTCCCAACTCATCATGATGAAGATCATAACATGGAATATCAGAGGGATCAATGGAAGATCCAAGCAGAGGACTCTTCAAGACTATATACATGTTGAGAATCCATACATTCTCCTCTTGCAGGAGACAAAAGGTGTTGGTGAAGAAGCGGTAGAAATCTTTTGGTGTTGTTGGAGAGGATGTGACTCTCTTCATAGTGACTCCCATGGAGCAGCAGGCGGTCTGGTGATCTTATGGAATCTAGCAATAGTCATCATAGATAGACCCTTTTCCACAGTTGGTATGATTATCACTCACTTCAAAGTCATAGGATCTACCAAGGAAGGTGAGATCACAAATGCTTATGGACCTCAGAGCACCCAGGACAAAGAGATTTTCTTGAAGCGAATAACCATGGTCAAATCACTACTGAGCTCTCCCAAATGGTTTCTGGGAGGTGATTTCAACATCATCCTCATGTTAGAGGAAAAGACGAGTGGAACCAAGAGGTTTGATCAAGACAGCGGTAAGTTTCAAGCCCTCATAAACCAACTGGATCTTGTAGATATAGAAACTAGGAATGACATTTACACCTGATCCAACTGTAGATCTGGACATCATCATGTAGCTTTCTGTCTTGACCAATTCCTCCTCTTAGAATCTCTGCTACTGGAAGATCCTTCCATTGAGGCCAACATCCTACCAAAAACAGACTCAGACCATTCACTCGTTTCGCTATGTCATGATGCAGGGACGATGCCCGAACTCAATCCCTTTAGATTTGAGAAATTCTGGCTCTCCCACTCAGACTTCTATCAGCTCTCAAATTCCTTGTGGAAGCAGGCATAAATAGAGCATGGTGCCTGCATTTACAAATTCCAGCAACAACCCAAAAAATTCAAGGCACGACTAAACTGATGGAATAAGACTACCTTTGGGAACATTCTGCAAAGAATGAAAAAAATTGAGCAGCACTTGGAAACCTTGCAAAATACCTTCATAATGGGGGACAAAACGAAATCCTTAATGAAGGAAGAGGAGGATCTCAAGGAAGAACTGGAAGAAATAAAGGAGAAGGAGGAAATAATCTGGAGGTAGAAATCCAGGGTTCAATGGCTCAAAGAAGGAGAAAAGAACACCAAATTATTTCACCAATCCATGGTGCATTGTAGATACATCAACAAAATAACCCAACTAGAGGATGCTTGGGGTAATCCCATTAAGGACCATAATAGAATAGAAAAAGAACTGACCAACTACTACAAATACCTCCTAACAGAGCCCAACTATGAAATAATGTTAGTGATCTGCAAAATCACCAGGAACATACCCTCCCTAATCACTCAAGAACATAATGAAGCCCTGATGAGGCCCATCACTCAAGAGGAAGTAGATCAAGTTGTCAAGGAAATTCCACTAGGTAAATCTCTCGGTATATATGGCTTCATGACATAATTCTTCCACTATTGTTGGCCAATGATTAGAGAAGAATTTTGGAAGGTGGTGAAGGAATCTAGAACCTCGGGACAAGTCCTCTCGACCTTAAATGCCACCTTCCTCATGTTCATACAAAAGGAGGAAATTGTCATGCATCCCAAACAATACAGACTGATATATCTTTGTAATGTCATATATAAAATTATCACTAAGGTCATAGCCATCTATCTCAAGATGATCCTACCTTTTATTATCTCCAAAGAGCAGGTGGGCTACATGGAAGGCAGGAAAATCATGGATAGCATTATCCTAGCTCACGAGGTCATCCACTCTATAAAAATGACAAATATTCTAGGTATGCTCATCAAAATTGACCTCTCTAAATATTTTGATAGAATCAGTTGGAAATACATGCACTCCCTCATCGAAGCCTTTGGATTCTACAGTCACTGGGTAGCCTGGAGTATGAGACTCACTTCCTCAAACTTTTTTTCTACCCTAGTTAATGGAATGCCTTCCCATCCCTTCTCTCCCACTGAAGGAATTTGACAAGGGGACCCCCTCTCCCCCTTCCTCTTTTTCATAGTGGTGGAGGGCCTGGGCTTCTACCTCAAAGCCTTGGTAATGGAAGGCTCCCTTAAATGCCTACCCCTGCACAATATCCATCCAACCCCATCTCATAGGCAGTTTGTCAATGATACCCTCCTGTTGAACACTCTGACCGCCCAAGAAGCCAATAAGCTCAATTCCATCCTCACAGACTTTGTATATTCTTCAGGTATGGCCTTGAACCTTGAAAAATCAAAGCTCTACTTCTTCAACACCCTAGTGGCTATCCAAAATCATATATCTCATCTTCTGGGCATCTCCAAGAGCTCCCTTCTATCTAATTATCTAGGCGTTCCGCTGACAAGAGAGGCTACTCGTAATATCTCCTAGGATAGCCTATTACTCTCCATCTCCAGTAGAATCAACAACTAGACCTTCAGACCTCTTAATCTTCTAGCCAGGTTGGTGCTTCTAAAGTCTGTTCTTCAAGCCTTGCCAGCCTACCTCTTTACAGCCTTAGCATCTCCCCAATTTGTCATCAGAGCCATTAGGAACTTTCAACGTTGCTTCTTGTGGCATGGGAATCACCCAAACAAGAAGTGGTCTCTAGTATGTTGGGACAAGATATGCAATCCTAATTCCCTACGGTGTTTAGGACTAAGGGACCCAAAAAAATTAAATCAAGTTATGGGGGAAAAATTATGGTGCCAATGGCTCAAGCACCCCATAAAACTATGGGAAAAAATATGGAAAAGGAAATATGCTCCCACCACTAGAGAAGACTAGCTAATCAGATTCAACGATCAGATTCAGGGATCCAATATATGGAACACAACTTGGAACAACAGAATGCTCATTCAGAAGCATGCTTTCTGGGAGATCTGAAATGGTGAACACTCCTTGTTCTGGAAAGACTCTTGGAAACAAAAACCACCTTTAGCCTCTCTTGAAGAAATCATAACCCTACATTAACAAATAAAATCTGAGGACTTATGGTTGGTAAGGGATCTATGGAGAGAAAATGGCGGGCACCGACCATGGATCAATTGGAAGGCTGAACCACATGAAATTCACCTTCAAACAGAGTTGTATCTACGGTCCTAGAAAGCTTGTGAAAAACAATAGAAAATATAAGTCAGAGAAGGTCTAGACATTCTCAGATGGGGTCACTCCACAACAGGAAACTTCACAGTCAAAGAATCCTACTACTTACAGGGGAATACCAGGAACAACCTAAGGAGCGTATATGCGGTAAGATTTGGAATCCAAAACTCTCACCTAAGGTGTCCATATTCTTATGGATTATAGTCCAAAATTTCATTCTCACCTGGGAAAACCTCTAGAAATGAGGTTTCATAGGCCCCTCCATCTGCTCCCTCTGTCAACAACAACAAGAAACGATGGAGCATATTTTCAACCATTGCCACTACAGTGAGACAATCTAGGATTGGAGGACACAAATAATGTGTTTCTCCAACAGGAATAGGGACAGTATCATAAGCACAGTGGAAAACTAGGACTCAATTTCATATCAAAACCCAATATTGGATCGCATTTGGCAGCTTCTACCTGGCTTCACCATGTTGAAAATCTAGAAGGAAAGAAACAAAAGGATTTTTCACTCGACTACCTCCCCCTTAACTCAATGTAGGAAATAATCATGAACTTTATTCGGGAAACAACTAAGAGTGGGAAATAGTCCTAGTAGGACCTAAAATGAAACCCGTACAAAATTCATGTCCTTCATACCTGACAGCTCAATATTTTTGGCACAAAACAAATCACTGGGGTCTCTAGAACAACCACCAACCCAAGCACCTAGTCCCCCCCACCCATGGGTTTCATCAAACTAAACTTTGATGGAGCATCAAAAGGGAATCCAAGTCCAATAGGCTTTGGAGTGGTCCTCAGAAATACAGAAGGGAAAATTCTCTATTTTGCAGCAGGCTATCTCGGATTCAATACAAATAATTTTGTTTAGATCTGGAGCCTTCTCAGAGGAATCAAGGCAACAATGGACCACAAAATAAACAATATCATAGTGGAGGGATATTCCCAGATCATCATCCATATCATAACCAAAATTATTCATGGATCACACCCCCTGGAGGTCTCTCCTAGTTGGAGACTCTCGGGACCACTAGAAGAGTTTGGATCCCTCCTTCAGCCCAACATCACCCTCATCCCCTCACATGTGAAAAGAGAGGGAAAAATAGTAACATATTGTCTGGCAAATGAATGTGTGGCTTCCACGATGAATCTAATTCAATGGAATGCACAAACCTCCCCTCGTTTCTAGCTTTCACATCGATGCTTGGACTTGGACAGGAACAATTATCCAACCCCATATGGGGTGCCATGTTGCGTAGGGAGGCCATGTATCCTGCCCCAGACCCACACCATTAATATGGAAGGTTGGAACCCTTCCCCTCACCAATAAATGGAAGGAGGCCTTTACTTCTCGAAGAGCAGAGGAGGATAGTTCCCTCGCACGAGTAAAATGGTAGTCACAAGGTGTAATGGAGGGGGGAATCTTGGTACATAGGTCATGTTTGGCCTCAACATTATCCCCCCATTCAGACAAGGATAGATCCATCTTACCTTTGCGCTCCACTAGCCTAGATTCTCTAAGCACTAGCGTTGCATTCAGTCAACTTCCATAGCTCTTACCCAACTCATTTTCACCCTCTCTTACCCTGTCATGCCAAGGGAAATAGGTAGGTCATGCCACAGCCTTTCCTGGTATAGTTTTTCTACTAAACAATGAAGGGTTTAGTGACTGGGGCGAGCCCTCCCATATCCTGAACTCAGGGACGAGAGAAGCCCGGAATGATGCCAATGGAATACATGGAGGAGGTGATTCCAGAGGAACCTATCCAAGTCCCTCCAGAATCCCTCCTCTTCATAGTACTAGAAAATTGGCAACCCCCCAACCATATCCCAGCAAGCAAAAGGGCTTCTTCCATAATCCATAAAGTGCGAGAAGCCAGGGAAGAGACTACTTTCATAATTGAGGAGGAATTCCCAGAGGAATTCCTCCACCTATACCCCAAGGACACAATTCAAAGAAAGAACTCTGCAACAAAATAGGTCAGGGCAGTGGAGGCTACGAAAGCGTCTTAGGAGGGATCAAGCAAGGCAGCGAATCAGGAGGACTCAAGCGAGGCAGTGACAGTCTCAGGCTCGGAGTTGGAGGGTGGCCCAGTCTTGGTGCCTTCACCACTCTCAACACTCCTGGATTTCATCCAGGAACCACCACCTTTCTTCCATCTAGAGAAGTTAGCACTAGTATTTGATCTMAGAATCCATATGGTTGATCAAATTCATCAGGACACCCTCATGCATCAGTGCATTGACATGCTTTACAGATCCTATTCGAATGCACCTGCAACCCAATGATGTTCGACTTCCATGAGGCCATTCGTGCTCCATCCCTGGGACGACCCCCTCAGCAATGACCCAAGAGACACGACCTCTGATGAAAATGGGTAATCTACTTGCTTTGGCTATCACGAGAATTCTCATCTTGGCTCCTTTCACTGCTACAGAGCAATTTTATAGTTATGTCTTTTGTTTTCATTTTATGTATGTCTGTCTTAGTTTCCTAGCACAGTGCTACAAAGACTTGAATCTGCCACCTGCTCTAGTTTTCGTTTGGAAGGGCATACGACAAATTTCCATTTTGGACAATGACATCATAGTCTACTACCTGTTCTAGTTTCCGCTAATTTGACGGAACAACTGGCAGACTGTAGCTATGTGGCATTTTTGTATTGTAAAATTTATATAATAGAAATTTTCCCTTTTTTATTCACATAAAAAAAATAACTCAGATAAGATTCTTGTTTCCTCTAGAAATATCTTCTTTCTCCTTCTCTTCCTCAATCAGTGCATTCAAACCTCTATTCTTTTTTCTCTCTTTATCTACTCTATCTCTTCTCTATTGTCCATGTTCTATTCTATTGTGTTTTTGTCCCATATCTCCTCACTGTTTTTTCCTCCTCCCATCTTCTTCTCTATCCCTCTTGGGATTTCCAAGACTTTCTGCAGACGTAACCTATATTTTTCCATTCCGAGTTTGAAGGGGAAGTTTCGTGGTTAAACCCCTTTTCAGTTGTTCAATTGGCCTTTTCTCTGCAAGGACCAACTGTCGATATTCAATAACTTCCCCAACCACCTCTGTGACTTATTTTAATGGTCACATGGTCTCATAAAAGTCTAGTATGTCGGTAGGTGTAGGTTTTATGTTTGCAATAATATATTATCTTGTCATGCAAGATTCCTATTTTATTCACCGATACATCTCAACTCCACCTCCCATAACCATTCAATTAGTCCCTCAACCTCATCAATATCCTCTGGTGTATCATGGCCAGTATTGTCAAGTTTGTTCCCTCTCAGTCAACTATTTTTTGTTTATATTAATTAAAAACATAATTACATGTCTCATAACATTAATATATGGAGTTTGTGCATAATTACAGTCTTGGAGAAAACCAGGGTGTTACACTCCTTCACTACCATGAGGGTATAATTAAACAAGAGCATATTGCAACTTTTGTAGTTGGGGGAGAAATTCATTGAGCTAGATAATTGGCAAGAGGAGAGGTTCACCAAGGTCACTTCTCACCTATACCATGACTTGTAAGAAAAGGAAGAGCCCTTGAAGAAGTTGGAAGCAGTTCTCCAAGAGACCAAGAAATCCTCTTTTGTTGCCAATGTTGAAGATTGTACCATGACAGAGGAAAACATGGTAAAATCACCTTTCAATACCATTGGTTACTTTGAGAAGCACACTAGAGGCATTGGTTCCAAGATCATGAGGAAAATGGGCTATGATGGCCAAGGGATAGACAATAAATGCCAAGGTATTTTGATTCTCATTGTAGCTCAATAGAGGCATGTTGGTAAATGGTGGGAAGAACTGGGGTTAATCATCTATATACCAACAAAGCCTTTAGAAACTGACCCTTTCGACATCACCTACAGAGCAAGTGAAGTCTCACTCGAGGCATCTAGAGGGGATGCAGGAACTAAGGTTTTGCAGTGATGAGGGGAAGCGAGGAATTCAACATGTCATTTACTCGTGTGTGCATTTTCTATTACTTAACAGTTACGCAAATCAAGTCAGACCCTGTGTGTGACACTTCTTTACCTTATGCTCATTCAATTACCAATTACTTTATTTTGCGACAATGTAATAACATATATATTTAAGCATCATTACACCATAACAATAACCATCATAAAATGAAAAGACAACACATCACAACACACAGGTTTAATGTGGTTTACCCAACTTGGGCTATGTCCACAATGACTAGATTATTTTATTAGTCATTGATAATTATTTTACATTTGTGCAATGTGCTACAAAATATGCCACAATAACATTACCCAAACCTTCATAGTTGTTCTATTGAAGTGTGAGATTCACTCCTCAGTCATAGCTCAAACTTCTTCCTTTACTCGACTCAGCTTATATAACAAGTATTAAGAACTTCTCATATCTACGACCTCCTCTCCACTCAAAAACCCTTTACCTATTTATACATCAAAAATAGGTCTAATATCATTACAAAAGTGGACAAAATGTCCCCAAAATCCTAACGGTCTATAATTGTTTTCCACCTTTTACGCATTACTCCGTCGCACATCCTTTTGTCATGAACTTTGACTCTTTAAAATTCATTCCCATCACGTGCTCTGGTCCATCTTCTAACTGCCTTTTATGCTTTGACTTATTATAGTGCAAATCCCAAAACTTATCCAAAATGCCTATCCAACAATCCCCCAACACTCACATGTGCCTTGACCTGAGCCACCTAGAACTTCTTCTAGTGCGCCATGAAGGCTTTGAAGGTAACCTTTGTTATTGCAACCTTTTCCTTGACCTTTAGTTCCTTCTGCAAAATTTGGTCAACATTTTTGGTAGTGATTTGAGTCTGCATCTTTTTGGCATTTTCGTTAATTGCTTGTTTCATTATCCCTTGAGTTGTTGTTAAGGTTGTTGTCACTATGTATGCTTCCTCTTGTAGTACTTATATCTATTTTTTGCGAGGTTGTTTCTCCACCCTGAGCTGATTCATTTCTAAATACAAATGCATGTTCTCATTCATTGTTGTTACCACCTCCATTGGTAGTAATGTGCCCATCGTTACTTGTAATTTCTAGGCCCTTTCCTGTGTAGTCTGAATCTTCTGACTTATCTCTCGTTGCATCCTATATTCACTCATTTGTGTCTAGACCCCTATATTTTTTTTATAAATTTGAGTGTATTCTATCTCGAGATTCTTTATACTCTCCACCATTGTTGTCATTGTATGCTCTGTTTTCTCCCTTTCTTCAAGGGGAGTTCTTGGTGTCACACAAGCTTCCAAATCAACTATTCATTTAAGGAAGCTCTGAATGGCTTCACTTATTTTCATGACTTGATACTCCATCGGGGCCTCCTTCTTGATCTATGCCTATGGGAGTTCTTGATATACCTTTTCGAGTCCCTATTGCATTCTCTCTACCTTTTTTGCAGCCTCATCGCACTCATGTTTAACTTTGTTGTACTCTATCTCTAATGCGACATTTTCTATCATAACCTTCACTAACTCATTGGATGTATTCTATACAAGCATGTTCAACTCTTGTGTTTTGCTCATCTATAATTCCTGCAATACATCCATTGACAGTTGTGATAGCACTAAGTTAATGTGACCTAGTTCCTTGGCATGTTCCTACATTTACCTCATGGGTAAATCGACTACCCCTATCGCTAAATTAATCAATATTCATTCTCTTGCGAATGTTAAGGAATGGAAGAGTGTTAGCCATTCCTCTCTAGTCTTGGTAGTTATTGATGTTGGTTCCTCCTTTGCTTGTTTCCCTGATGCAATGTTTGATGCTTCTAATAGTTGGCTCAATTCCACCATATGTTCCTACATGCATTTTTTCATCTCTTCTTATTGTTGTGTTGCGCACTGAAACGCGTCATCCGTGACTTATTTTACTTGGTCTTCTATCTTCTCCAAATTTTCCTCAGTCAAAACCTAGGTAGCCACTTTCTTAATGGATTTTCACTTCATTCGTTGTTTTCTGGATCACCTTGTCTCTGGCTCATTTATCTTCTTATCATTGGGAAATGTTGTCTATTGAGTTGTTTCTGATAGGCCCTTTCCTTTTTCAGCGTCATCTACTTCTTCATCCTGGTCAACCTCATGTATTTTCGAGTTTTTCTTCTCTAATGGCCATGTATTTGTTGGTTGAATATTTCCACTCGTCATCCTAATCGACCATAATGTGTCCCATCTTGTATTTTTTCAATCTATATAGGGTGGGAAGACATTGTTGATATGGGTCCTTCTTTTCTTGTACATACATGTGGCGATGTGCTTCCTTGAAGCGCGCCACTTCCTGATATGCCTTGACCACTTGGGGGGTATGCACGGTGTCCTCTCTATGTTGTCCCTGATAGCTTCCTTGTAAATATAGAATGCAACATTACTATCCATATAGTGCACCTTATTTGTAGTATATCAAAGGTTCTGATAGCATGTGGATAAACAAGGCTTCTTCATGAATCCCAAAAAATTACTGTCATATAGCTCCCTCCAGGTCGATAGCATCATTAGAATCAATAACCAAGAGTAGTGGAACTCAGTGCCCTTGTCCTGTGCTTCCTCTCAATCAATAAAAAATTGGTTCAATAAGAATGCCACCCATTTCATCTAGACACCCTCGACACATCGTTCTACAATCTTTATCACTATTGTTGGCACTTGATCTTTTATTCATTTCCTCAACAACTTACATGCTAGGATTAAATTGAAAACCTTACCGTCGGGTCACATATTTTGGTGATTTCCAAACCGCATTTTCCATAGAATGTATGTAATTTTTCTTTCATGCTCTCAAAAAGATATTTCTTATTCTTTTTATCAAAAAATAACAAAAATGGGTCCTCCCCCTGCAACGCAAGACCGGTGATGTGCACTATGAAATATGCATCAATGGACATTGACCTATCAAGCCACAGGTATCCAAAGTGTACATAAATCAATATCATCTTTACACACACATTATTCTCTTGAGTCTGTCTAAAGTGCAGTATGCCAAACAGGTTTAGGAGACCTACCTTTTGTAACCCCGTAGCCCACACCTTTGGCTCTATGACTATCATATGAGTCTCAACATTGATGAGATTCCTTAGGAACTTACTAGGTACTAGCTATAGAAACTTATTTACGTCCATGATGTTGTTGTCAACATATTTTAGAGCTGATATCAGACCTAACATATCTCTTTCCACAATGAATCCCTATGGAATCGGTGGCTCCACCAGTAGGTGTTGTTTGTGGAGCCTGATTATCTTCCTAATTTAGAGGTCTTTTACTTTCAGCCGTGTTTATACCCCATGAAGTATTTACACCTCAGAAGTATGTACACTCTTCCATGCGAGGGAGTGCAGAGGGGGGGTACCCCCTCTGCGGGGTCCAGGGGGGCTATTCCCTTGGCTGGGGGGTCTGGGGGCAAGCGGGCCCCCAGCGGGGGCTCGAGGGAAAAGCCCCCGAAGACAAAATTTCCTTGTAAAAGTATATTGTAATTTCATTGTAAATATGGACCGTTCATTATAAGGTCGCAGATCTAATGAGAGAGATAATTATGTTAGGGATTTTTGCCCTAGAAGGCAACCCTCTTTTATGAGGGAAATGTATTGCGGCTATGTATGTTGGCGAGTATTGTATTCTGAGAGAGGAGACTGTGAGAGAAAGAAGAGGAAGTTACAGTGGGTTTTGTTGTAGGTTGTATCCCTTCATTTTGCTGGATAATAATAAAGAAAGGACCTGGCAATTTCTCTAGTGGACGTAGCCCACACTGGGTGAACCACGTAAATCTGT
>JASDQU011179260.1:4673-26212 GCA_032191745.1 Picea mariana | reverse complement strand
ATTTCACTCTTCTGGGCATAAGGGTATCTGTATGGCCTGATGTTAGGAGGAACACTCCCAGGAATTAGGTGAATTTCATGATCATGATTTCGAGTGGGTGGGAGACCTTTGGGAATATCTTCAAATACTTTGGAATGCTTATCAATGATACTTTGGAGATCTTGAGGAATAGATGGCTTAGATGTTTGAACATCTAGTGAGCATAGTTGTGCAATAACGCCTTGATGCCCCTTTTTCAATAATTTTGTCATGTCGTTAGATCTTATCACCTTACCAGGCTTCCCTGTGATACCTCTTAAATCAATTTCTTTTCCTTCCAATGAAAATTTCATGAAAAGTTCTTGAAAATTAAAAGGCATTGTTCCTAATGATTGTAACCATTGGATTCCTAGTACAACATCTGCACCACCCATGGGTATAGCAATCATTGGAATATTCATTACATATTCCCCCATAGTAAGATTGATCTTATTACATTTTCCTGAGCAATTGATAGTTCCTCCATCTGCAATCATTACTTGAAATTCTGGCACTAGATATACAAAGCGATTGAGATCTTTGGCTAATTTATAGTGAATGAAATTATGAGTACTGCCAAAATCAATTAGGACTATTACCTTTTACTTTTTGATGTATCCTTCAATCTTGAGGGTTTGAGGAGTGATAATTCCAGCCAATGCATTACACGATATCGTATAATTAATAAATAAAACAACATTAATAATATAATTAAAACTAATGGCCTAAAAGCCGACATAAATAAAACAACATTAATAATATAATATGCCCCAATTAAGGGGTAATGAGCCAATATTAGGGCTTAAAAAAATCGGGTTTGGTGCTCAAAATTAAAAATTATGTCGGGTTTCCATGCCATGTCACAAGATCCATGATCCTTGACCTTCCATATACTAGAAACTCTCTGACTCGGCCCTTTAGTTTCATTTGAAGGTTATAAATTGAGTCATATCCATGACTTGAGGGATTTAAAAATTCAACTTTGAGAGCAAAGACACTCTGGAGAAATTTCACTTCATATTGAGTCTGCATCCCTTTGTCCTTGAAAGTATGAACCCCTTGTTCAACCCCCAATATATCTTCCTTCTTTTTGATGGATAACCTCATTGGATCCTTTATATGAGCTTGCCTTTGGTGGAGGATTGAAGTGGTGGAGGGACTTAGTTTCTCAATTCTGATATGTGTCTTTACAGAAGTTTGTCACCTATATACTTATGTTGATTATTTTAATATAAATATTATTTTCTCGTCCAATTGATATCTTGCAAATATTTGAATTATTATTCCATGGGTGTATTTGTCATGTATGGTAATGGATTATGATAATATATGATAACATTATATATTGTCACCATATGCTTGTGTATATTGGTTGTTGAGGACAAGTTTCAGGTATAAATCTTGCGTTGTGTGCTCAACGATGATCTTCATTAAACATTCAGATGAGGTAGTCGCTTGGCCTTGTCTTGTTAGAATTTAATTTATATATTATACTTGGTATTAGAGTTGATTTCTACGTGTCATTTCGTCTATTGTGGTTTACCCCAGTCCATATAGAGATTTTCCTCGTAACATAATTGGTGACCATGTTGGGGATTGATATTCTTTTTTGGGGTTTGGAGTGTTTTTCTCCTTGATTTTCTCTCTGATAGCTTGAGTTTCCTTGTCACTTGATTTGTTGACAACCTATTTTTAATTTGCATTTGAGTTTCTTGGCTTAAACCTTGCCATGGAAGTGTTTTACTAGGTATACGTGGTTTTTACCTTGATAGACGCATACATGTGTGATTTTTCCTCCTTTAGGGTGCGTACATATGCGAGTTTTTTCTCAAAAAGTAATGTACATCAGCTCTTTATTCTTGTCGATTGAGTTTGGTGTTTGTTGGGTGAGTTTGGTTGGTTGTTGAGTTTTCTTGGGTCTTTTTCCTGATTGTTAAGTGCTTATAGAGTGATAGGAATCCTTCTTATTGTTGAATTTTTGGGAGGTATTCTTTCTTATCGTCTTTTTCATTGGTTGTCCTTGCACATTGGTCTAAGTGTTTTCTTCTCGGTATCTTTCTTGGCTTGTTTCTTTTTTCTTGTAGTAGGGTTTGCATGAGAAGCTGTTATTCAGTCCTTGCATTTTCTTTTCTTTATATCAAAAATACAAAAAAAAAATATCATTTTTCATTATGGAATTTTCTCTTTTGATTACTTTGCATGGATTTAGACACGTGGAGAGATTGCATTTCATTGAAATTGTAGAGATTGCATTGGAAAATTTGCATTTAGAAGCATACCATCTTTTTGAAATTCAATATTAGTTTTTAGCAGTGTTTTTATATTTGTTTCTTTTTATATGTTGAGTCGTAATACCATCAGATGTTTCACGACCACACCTCTTGAGTAAGCAAAAGCCATTAAAATTAACAATGATTAATTAAAATTGATTAGAAACGATTTTAATTTTCATTGTTCACAAACAAGTATAGGACATAGGGCCTTGGAATAGAATTTTGTGAGTAAACTTCTTCATTTCTATTAAACTAAACATATGTGTCTGACCAGGGAGTGGTGAAACCCATTGTGTAATTAGTGATGTCAGGAGGCTCCGCTCACAACAGAGTTAAGCACGAGGTCGCATGAAGTTGGTTGTAGAGATATCCCTCTAATACCTTCTTAGAGTCAGAGATATTTCTGGGGTTCTATTCGTATTTGGGGGTCTTAATAGTACCTTTACCTCTGTGAGAGGATATTCTTTCAAGATTTCAAGATTATTTACCCTACCCATAAGTTGGACTGGACTTACGACTGTTTGCATGCGCATTGGTTATATTATGGTAACTCTAGTTGCTTGACACAGGTAGCCACATAGGTTACTTGCAGAGGTTATTCTGCAAGTACCATGAGTCAGATAAGGGTCAGAAAACACACAACCATTATGGAGGATTACCTCTCCCAGGGGATCTGACCGACTGCAATGTTAAGTCCATGAGGGCCTTTATAAATGTTTTTGATATCTCCAATATTTTGAAGGGAGTCTCAACCCCTTTTGGGTGAGACATACCTACTCTAGTGTGGGATGCCCCTTTTGAGTTACTATATCATGTTTGTGTTCATTGGCCTTGTTTCTTTATCTTGGTGTGCTCTATGACTATTACTTGGCCCTAGGATTTGGTTGTATATCTTGAGTATTGAGCCATCATGGAGAAAGACCATCTTCCTCATAGATCTCATTGTTTTTTGAAGTTACCACTGTATCTTGAGTCTTTACTGAAGTTTCTTATAAAAGACGTATAGTTAATAAATGTGGTACATATATCTCCACCTCCCAGAGTTGTGATTATTCAAATATGAGTATTGATTCAAACCTGAATGTCATAGGGAGTCCCTCGACTCCTATATCTTATGTGATTAGTGGTATCCCTTCGACTCCTTCAGCCTCGATGGTTGGTGTGTCAAATATCCTTTCCTTTACTACTACCCAACTAGTGGGTTCTACTCAAATGATAGGAACAAATCCTTTCATATCTCTTTTTGGTACGCCAAGTTACAATTCTTAGTCAATACCTTCAGTCTCTAATCCATTTTATTTTGGTATGTCCAACATGACGTTGCAACTCTCATCCTCCATTCCAGCAGCTAATGCGAATCCTAGTTTTAGACCTAGGGGAATGGCGCCTCCATATTCTTGTCTCTCGTTTGGTGGAGGCCATATTCCCCAAACGAATCCTATAGTTGGAGGTTGGCCTCCTCTTTATTTTAGGCCTAATCCTAGTCTCGATGCTCCTAGATGGAGTGCTCAACCGGGCAGATAAGTTCCTATATTTCATCCTTTATCCCCTCTTCCTCCATGCCAATTCTGACAAACACATTTATTATGGAGAATCCCCCTCTTTCCTTTATTGTTCCATCTAGAGGGATTCAATCTCACACTATGGAAAACCCCCATCCCAGAGCCCCTTCAGCTGGGGGCATCGTATATAACCCTCATTTTGTTGTTTCCATGGGTATGGTGCCCATACAACCTTTTATGAATTAGTTTGGAGGAGGATATTATCCTATTGGACAGGGCCATTGCATATAAAAGAACCCTAGATGGCTTGCAATCCCTCTGTCCCAATCTTTCCCAGGAGCATCCCAACCCAGGCTCCCTTTTATGGCCATGCTTAATCTACCAGATTTGTCAAAATTAATGAATGACCATGTGTGTCACGGTCCGTTATGGCCCCCTGTCCCCACCAATATTCCTTCGGACATTTCAAAATTAGAAGGCAATATTGGCAAGGATCTGGGTGATCATGTCACTAATTTTCATCTTTGGTGCTCGTATAACTCCCTTAATGACAATTCTATTCGTTTGAGGCTATTTTAGTGCACCCTCATAGGGTTCGTCACGAAGTGGTACATTGAGCTATCAGGGGGAACATACAAAAACTTTAATCAGATGGTTTTGGTCTTTCTCAAGCACTTCTAATTTTTGATTCATTACAATGTTGGAATAGAACTTTTTTCGGCCCTCTGCCAAGATAAAGCCACGCATATCTCGAACCATGGCTAAGAGTGACATAGATGGAAGAGGTTGATCAAAGGCTACATTCCTCCATATTTTTTGTTGGAGTGGTTCCTTAAGTCCTTATTTCCTTATATTTCAAAGGATGTCTCTACATCCAAAGTAACATCTGAGGAAGAATCTATTTTCAAATCCTAGCAATTGGACCTCATATATGCTCAATCTGGGATGTTGTATGGAATTCTTCCTGACGCGCCGAGGGTCAAACTATGACCCTATAAAAAAACATGGGCCTCATGTCGATGGCGTCATAGGCTCCCCAAATGATAAGTATATATATTTGGTGATGAATTGGTTGAAATATTTGTCTCTAAGAAAGCCTGTAGCAGAACAAGCTTCGACTTCATCCTCCACTCCCACTCAGTCGACAGATGTGAATTTTGTACAGTCATCAGCTAACCCAAATGATAACTAGCAACCAGGAGGGATTAGAAGAAAAGGACGAGGTAATAATCATAAGGGTAAGAAAAATAATAACAAAGCTAAGGATGACACTAACAATGATAGATTGATTATCAATGATGATGAGGGAAAGAAAGAAAAATGGAAGGTGAAGTTTCCTTGTAAACTTTGTAAAGATGATCACCTTACCCACCTATTCCCAAAAATCGAGGAAGCCTCGAGGCTCTTATCACAACCACCCATTGTGCTGAAAAATTTGTTTCAGCATAATAAGCACATGGCCTCGGGGACCTCCAACACCGGAAATGCGTTGAGCAGGAGTCAAAACCCCTTGGCACATGAAAGTGTCCATCTATGTGTCAATATGTTCAAGTCTCAGATTGATGTATCCACTCGATCTTGTGATTACGGTTATTTATATATTGTTGTAGATTCAGAGTCTCCTCCTCCTCTGGAAACACCCTTGCAGATTGAAAAATTGGAACCTCCACCTCGTATTCTGAAAGGAGTAATAAAGTTTTATTCCCACAATCCTAATGCCAGAGCTTCCCATAACTATTCTATTGTCGAATATCTGGGTCAATCTCCTTGTGCGATTTCATCTTTGGAGGTGCTCCAGACGTGTCCTTCACAAAGGACCGCCTTGTTATCTACTTTAGGAGCTCTAGACCCATTTGAATCAAAGGTTATTAAGTTTGACATCACGAATGTTAGGCCTCACTTACCTTATCACATGTCCTTTCAAATCCATGTGGATTACATGAAAATTACCATCAAACGCACTATAATTGATGAAGGTGTTGCAACATGCGTGATGTCCCTAACCTATTGGAAAGTCATTGGCTCCCTGACTCTATCCCAATCTATGACTATATTGATCTATTTTGATGGGCATTCGTTCCGACCCCAGGAAATTGTTCCCACGTTTTCGGTCCAGTTAGGTTGAAAGATAGTGGAGGTTGATGTCGAGGTGGTTGATGCACCCCTTGACTATAATTTACTACTAGGGCATAATTGGACTTGTGCCATGACAGCAGTTGTGTCATCTATTTTTTGCACTTTATGTTTTCCTCATGAAGGGAAAATAGTGATGATTGATCAATTTTACTTTGCGCATGCTATTCCTAATACATCAGTTGGACCTTCAGTCCTTGTGATCAACAATTCTCAGCAAGTAACTAAGGATGTTGGTGTCAAATTCTATTCCTCTCTCATGGGTAGCTTTGATTTCATGGCACCAATTCATCACATTCATGTCATTTCCAGTGAGTCTTTGTTGTCGATGAGTTCAATTCTTTTTTGTACTTATTATTTCAATGACCCTTGGACCCTACCTTACATGACTATTTTTTACAAAGTTCAAGCGCACATTGGGATGGAAATGCCACTGTCAGTGGAAGAAATCGTGTATCATTCTATTATTGAGGCTACCACTAACCTAGATCCTTTATTCTCACAGATGGACGAGGAGGATCCTATTCTAGAGCACGTATGGGTCATCTAATATTCTTGTTCACATGATTTCCTTAACGGTACTTTACCTTTGGATGAATCCATCTTAGAGGCCATGTATGGTACTAATAAGCCTTGGGACAATATGCATCATCGCTCATATTTCCTCCTAGATCTTGTTAGGATTAAACATGATGACTTTAGATCTACCTTGAGTGAGATGGTCGGTCACACTGTGGTTCCATTAGATACACATGTTATTTATGTTGAAGGAAACATGGTGAATATTTCTCCTACCGTCATGATCGACATCTCTCGAATTCCTGGCAAAATTAAAAATGTATATATCAGTGCAGATTGTTCACCTGAAGAAATTCATATATACACTGATCTCTTTAAATAATTTCATGATGTATTCTCTTGTTTGTACGAAAAGATGTTAGGGATCGACCCCATCATTTTCGAACATGATATTAAGACCTATTTGGATGCTAGATCTATTCGCCAATGTCTTAGAGATGTTAATCCTAGGGAGGCCCCTATTATTAAGGAAAATGTAGAGAAACTACTTAATGTTGGTTTCATCTACCCAGTTCCCTTGACTGAATGGGTGTCAAACCCCATTCCCATGAATAAAAATCAAGGAACCATTTGCGTATGTATGGATTTTAGAGACCTGAACAAGGCTTGTCCTAAAGACAACTTCCTGACTTCTTTTATTGACCAGATTATTGATGAGTGCGCAAGAAGCGGAATATTTTATTTTATGGATGGATTTTCAGGGTATAATCATATTCAAATCAAACTTGAGGATCAACATAAGACGACATATATTTTTCCTTGGGATACTTTTGCATATCGAAAAATTCCTTTCAGCCTTAAAAACACCGGAGAAACCTGCCAATGCACCATGACCATGCACCTGTCAAAGCTTACCTAGATGATCTTGCTTCTCACTCTCACAAGAGAGTAGATCACTAAAGTCACCTTCGATTATTATTTGAGAGATGTCGTTACTATTGCGTTCGGTTGACCCCTCACAAGTGAATATTTTTCGTTAGGTCTGGTCGTCTTTTAGGATTCTTAGTATATGAGCATGGCATCATGGTAGATCCTATGAAGGTTTAGGAAATACTTTTATCTCCTCCCCCACATAATATTCGACAACTTCAAGGTTTACAGGGGAAGGATAATTTCCTACATCGGTTCATAGTGAACTATGCCAATATAACTAAGTGTTTCATGTGTCTTCTGAAGAAGGATACTCCATTTATATGGGATGAGTGAGCCTAGGAATCTTTCAATTCTCTTAAGAAATATTTGGTATCGGCACCTCTGTTGAAGCCTCTAAGCTACAGTAGAGACTATTTTCTTTATATCATCATGTTCGAAGGGACAATTGGTATGGTTCTAGTTCAGAAGGATGATGAGCTCCATGAGCACATTGTCTACTATCTCAATCAAAACCTAGTCAGTAAGGAACTTAAATACTCTCACATAGAGAAACTAGCCTTGGTTGTCGTACATCCAGTTCAAAGATTACGACATTATATATTAATTTTCAAAACTATCGTAGTTGCATATATCATTTCAATATTTCCTCACCAAGGGTATCATAGGGGGGAAATACAATAAGTGGATTGTTATTTTACAAGATTTTGATCTTGATTTCGCTTCGTTGAAGTCTAAAAAATCGTTAGTTTTTGTCGAGTTGATATCAGACTTCCCTCGACTAGATGAGAAAAATTTTCATGATAATTCGTTCACAAATGAACATATCTTCCTTATCTCATGTTTGGACCCCTGGTATGGAGACATTCTAATTGATATTCAAACCTTGAAGTTATCCCAACATCTATCGAGAGATGATCGATGATGTATACGTCATCAGGATAAAAACTACCTTATCATCGACAACACTTTGTATCGTCGAGGAGTAAATAATATCTTATGATGTTGCTTGACTCATGAGGAAGTTGAGTATGTTCTAAATGACTATCACAGTGGGGCTTGTGGTGATCATTTATCCAGGCTTGCGACAACCCAAAAAATATTACGAGACAGTTATTTTTGGTCGTCATTTTTTAAAGATTGTGTTGAAGCGGTCAAGAAATGTCACCCTTGCTAGGTGTTCGCTCAGAAAATGTGCTCGCACCCAGCCCCTCTTCACCTAGTATTCACTGTCATTGATATCCCAGTTCAGAATCCCAAGAGAGATTGTCATTGATCATGGAAGTCACTTTCAGAATGAAATGGTGAAAGTGTTAGCATCAAAACTGGCATTTAAGCATGGTCATTATTCACCTTACCATCCCCAGGAAAATGGACAAGTAGAGGCAGTGAATAAATCTCTCAAGACCATCTTGCAAAAAACTGTCATCCAAAGTAAATCTGACTGGAATCGGATGCTTTACCATGCGCTTTGGGAATATCGAACTTCAGTAAATACTTCCACTGGTTTCTCTCCTTTTCAGTTAGCACATGGCATGGATTCAATTCTTTTGATTGAATGTGAAATCCCTTCCCTCAAGCTGGAAATTGAGCTCCTACCTAACACATCCAATCCTAAAGAATGCCTCATACACCTAGACCATCTCGATGAGCAACATTGAGATGCCTCTATGGATATCAAAGAGAATAAACAATGAGTTAAGGTTCAATATGATAGGTCTGTCTGTCCTCAGCAGTATGTTGAGGATGACTTGGTTCTCCTTTATGACAAATCCAAATAAATATTGGGGGCAAGCAAGTTCAACCCCATGTGGCACGATCCTTATATCATGCGACATGTCTTAGATAAAGGAGCCTATGAATTGGAATATTATGACAGGAATATGTTGAATGAGCCCATAAATGGGCTCTACCTTAAAAGGTATTAAACATAGGCTCTCAAATCTTGGGCATGACCTTTTGTATACTAGTGTATCTTAGTGTATATACATCTTTTCATTTGTGTCATCGGATTTCTTATCAAGTTTTCCCTTGGTTGGCATATGTCGATGAATTCTTCAGTTTCCTTAGGGTTTGTGGATGGTGCCTATTGGCGTAGGACAATTTTGGGGAGAATCGAGGAATCTTTGAATGAATCAAAGCAGTGCTGAAAAATAAGGGAGCACGCTAGAAATAGAGGAAAATAAACGTCGGAAACAAAAGAAAACTCACATCAAAAAGAAGTTAAAAAGTGGACAAACTACTGCAGAGCAGTTGGAAAGTGGACAAGTGCTGACTTGGAGAATGGCTGGATCGAGGACCATCCATGAATGAGTCAAGAAGAAAGTAGATAGAGCTAATCCACTTAGGGTTAGGGTTTTTGTAAGGGCTTTGTCCCAGTTTTGTATAAGTAGAATGTATTAGGACGACATGATGGTTGTCCTTTTTTGGTGGGTGTGTATTTGTTGAGGTTGCAGTAGGTTCTTTAGTTGAAAAAATGTCTTGTTGAGAGACTTGGGAAATCTGTGGAGATCGGGTGTAATGAAGGAAGAAATGTACAGTACACAACACTAGATTTTGCAAGAATATGAATAAAAATCCAAAGTGACAAATCTTTGTGGACGTAGCCCTAGGGGGATGAAACATGGTATATCTATGTTTTATGCAAATGTATGCAGTGTTTCTTATTGTATTTACTCTAGTAAGTTTATGATGAACATGTTAAATGATAAAGGAAATAGCACTGTGCACTAGGAATAAACTATTGGAATCTGCAGAATAGTACTAAGTAAATCAATGTTGTAGCTTGTGTTTAGATCTGAAGCTTATGGTATAGTAGATGGATATCTATCATGGAATACATGTGGCTATAATGGTTAATGAAGTATTTTTGGAATATTAGTGTGTTATTGGTATAAACTAAGATCTAATGAGGGTTTGAGAGCTAACAACAAGTAGATCCAATGCCTTTGAGAGAGAAAAGCATCCCTTCCCATGGTTGCACACATTTGAGTCCTGTGACCACCCATAGAAGCCATCATGGGTGAGACTGCGCAATGCACTCTGTGTGTTGTGTTTCCTTCTATTATCTAGAAGGGTCAATGGTAGAAGGGTATGTTGATAATATTATAGTTAGAACTTGGGTCATCCCAAGAGACCAAACCAACAATGGTTCTGTTGCCGGTTGGAACTCATAATATTAGATTGGGAGGGATCTATCATGAAGTATAGTGCGAGGGCTTAAGAAAGGGGATGTTTTTAGGTTGGAACCCCATAAAAGAGGAAATTGTAAGATGACTAACAGTGCAGGAACTAGAGTTTTCCCACAAATATAACAAAAGCTCTAGGTTTAATCCAAGACATTATTTGGAAAGATACGTATTCAGTGAAATACACGAGAGTTTGTTTAGTGATTTTCCCATGTTATTGCAGGAGTGGATAACACGGTTGAAAGATACCCATCCGACAAATACAGTTAGATCAGTGGAGTGGACAGAAGAAAGTATCGCGCGGTTGAAAATGGTGAATAACAAAATCATCCACGTAGTATATTTCTGGCTAGACAACATTGTAGTGGGGTATATCACTAAGTTCGCAGTAGATACATCTAAGTCTTATAGTATATCAGAGTAGGATTTTATTAAGGGTCCAAGGGGAAGGTACATCATATCGTTGTACACTTCTATCAAGATAGTATTGCATGATAAAGGGGTATTAACCATTAAATCAGATAGCTAAACTACCCTGCATGCATGGGGGAGTTAGGGGAAACCCGAGGAAGGTCTGAGATGGAGGGGGAAATTGATAGAGAAGAGTGAAGTAAAGAGAAATATCTTATTATGATGGATCAAGAGAAGATCCAGGAAATTATGCAGAAGGCAGGAATGACGCGCAGTGGAAAACGGTACCAATATAAGCTTAATAGGAAGAAAAGAGCAGTAACCAAGAGGGAAGGCTTGGAGAGTGATGAAGAAGAGGTAGAGGATCTTCATGTTGTGGAGAACATTGAAGAAATATTGTGCGCCACATATGAAATAAAGACTAGAGGAGTGAGATCTAATGAGGAAGCAGATACCCCTATCTAGATATGAATCATTGTAGAACCTACAACCCCATGTACGATTAACACATCGGCAAAGAAAGAGTTGTTTAGAGAACTAGTGACTGACGGTCAGAAGAATCTAGGAGATCAAAATAGAAGTGAGGGTACAAGTGGAAGTACCAATAGCAGTAAAGGTAGTGGTACAAGTGGAAGTACCAGTAGCAACACCAGTGGGAGTTCAATTCTGAACAACAATACATGGATAATAGTATCGCGTAGAGCAGGTACAACACATTCAACAATGGAAGGTGTAGATCCAATGATAATATTACCAGAGTTTCATGGGGATGGAACAAAACACCCAGAGAAGAACCTATTTGTGTGTGAGTGAATATGGGAAGCAAAAAGAATCATTGATGAGGCAGCAAAAGTAATGTAGTTAACATTAACATTCAGAAATTGCATGTTGGATTGGTACATGAACCGAGCAGTAAACAATCCACAGGGTGCGTCGTGAAAAGTAGCAAGGATCAAACAAGCACCGATCACTGAGTTTCAGAGGCTGAAATCAAAGGATCAGTTTATGAACAAGATGATTTAGGTTAGATAGAAACTAGGAGAATCCATATGGAACATTGATCAAAAGTTCAAGACATTGAAAGGTAAATTGAAGTATCCCATTTCTGACATGCAACACAGACAATTGTTTATAAATTCTCTGCTACCACATTTAAAATATCCATTGAGACAACAAAATTTTCAAAACCAGGTAAAGGCACTAAAAGAAGTGATGCATTTAGAGGATAACCAGTATAAATAGACAGATCCATCTATAGAGGAGATAATAACAGTGCAACTAAAATGGAATAAGAATAGGGAGAAAAGAGAAGTAGTGTGATGTACCCTATGTAGATCAGAGGGACATCACAAGAATGAGTGTCCAACATTTGCGCAGTACTTGGGAGTAGGGATACCAAATCCATTACTTATAGGAGGGCCTTGGTGTGAAATATGCAAGACACATGGGCATGATCCTTATCATTTCCCTATGATGCAAAAGTCCAAGACATAACTAAAGAGTACTTTCTGTAAATTTTGTCAATCAGTGGGGCATGAAGAAAAAAATTGTAGAACTCTAGAGTTAATGAAGGAAAGAACCTCATATGCATACAGGATCCAGGCTGAGTTGATGGAAAGAAATACTACACCACAGTTTGGCAATGCGCAACAATTTCAAGCGATGCCACAATTTCAAAAACCTCCGCAGTATACTCAGGAACCACAGTATCATCAATAGAACATAAATCCACAAGGGCACAGAGGAGGATTCATAGGTAGAGGAAGAGGAGGAATGGGCAGGGGCAGAGGGCCTATTATCTGCCATAATTTTCAACAACAAGGATACTATGCTAGAGATTGTCCTCAACCAGCAACAATGTGTATGTGATGTCACGCAACAGAGCACATGACAAAAGAGTAATCGAAGTTAATGACGAAGATCTAGGAGAAGAGGAATCTAAATAACCAAAATGTTCAGTGTATTGTTGCAGAAATAAGGATCCTTGGAGGAACATCAATACAGTGACTAGAGGAGGATTTAAGATAGGAGTAGATGCACATGATCAGAAGAATGAATCTTAGTGTTAGATTTAGAAGAACACTCAGACACAACAACAATTTGATGCAAAGAAGGAAAATAAAACTTTCAAGGAAGAAAAGAAGCAGTTCTTGAAGGAGAATGAATCATCCACATCAAACAGTCCACCGAGGTATGATACTCTTATTTATGATATGCCTCAGTCTTTGGATCATACTTAAAAAGGAGGTCCATAAGGTATAGACTTCCAGAAGGTCCGGTATGGACTCTTTCCGGTAGGTTGTCTACGTAGCAAATAGAGAAGCTGAAATCGAAGCCATTCATGCATCTCTGTCCTATTTATGCAATAGTGTGTTGGGCCATGCTAAGCACGAAGGGTCACGGCCTATTTTGAGAGAAAATAGAGAAAGCAAGTAACTTAAATAATTTCCTGGAATCTTGCTTTAAATTAATTAATGATAAGAATGCCATGGATTTGTTTTAAAAAATGCTTGTTAAATATAGCATAGAAGAAGGGGTAGGAACAAAACCAAAGAACATTAATCAAGTCCATAGAAATAAAATAACTAGCAGAGAGTTCATATTGAATGCAAATATAGGAGACTTTAATATGGGAAATGTTATCCTTGACTTAGGATCAGATGACAACATTTTTCCAAAAAAGACTTGGGAAGCAATGGGAGAACCTATGCTAGGGTATTCCAATATCCAAATGAATATAGAAAACCAACAAAGAGTGATTCACATAGGTATATTGAAGAATACAACAATGGATCTAGATGGTGTGTGCACCACAACAGAATTTGAAGTAATGGATATGGTGGATGAGTCTATACCATTTCTAGTACTATTGGGAATTGATTGGGATTTTTATAATCAAGCCATAATTAATTTAAAGACTAGAAAGATGATATTTGAAGCTGGGAACTTTAGGGCATTAGAACCTTTAGATCCCTCAGATTGTGATAGATATGTATAGCTTGTTCCTAACATTGTTCTAGAGGATTCTGTGAACTAGTTGTATATAACTACTGCGTGAGAGGAAGACTATGTGAATCCAACTACAGATGGAGTACTCAATTGGAGGAGTATCAATTCCAACATGTCAGATTCAGATACCGGAGTAGAAAACTGGCAGCAAACATTGCATGAAGTCTCTACTAGGAGGTGCTCCATAGTTACATGTGCAGTAAGATGGGTTGGGAAAAAAGTAAGACAGTTTCCTATATTTACTGAAGAGGATAATTTAGAAAACTTCCTGACAAAGTTTGAATCAGAGGTTTTGGATAGTCTGAGATTATTAGTTTTGGATATAGCATTTATGGACACACTTTCAATATGGTGGGATGCACATAACGAGGTAATTCAGTACTGGTATTAGTGTAAATGACTCATGTGCATAAGATTTGGTAGGAGTAAGCATGATAGACCCTTATAGAAGTATGATGGAAGAGGGAACCCAAGACATCGTATAAATTATTATGTCATTAACTGGATATTGGTACCACTAGGGGAATGGACACATTACTTTATTCATACATTAGAAGGGATACCAAGTTAGTGGTACAAGGAGAAGAAACTACGCAGAGAAACTATGAGTTGGGGCGCAATACAACAAAACTTTATTAGGAGCTTGTCATTTGAAAGTGAGAATCCATGGGCGGATCTATCATTACAGAGGATCAAAAAGAATATATTTAAAGATTATGGGGTAGATATAGTGACAATAGATAGAGATTATAGAAATAAACACTTGAACAACTAGTTTACTGTTAACAGGTCGCAGAGGATGAAGAAGTAGAAGACAACCCACGTGACACACAAATATTAGAAGGGGAAGGAGAAAAAGGGTTGGAAGGAACCCGGTTACAATTAGAATAATTTATTGCACCAATGAATATTAAAAAGGTCAATATTGGGACTGAAGAGAAGCCTAAGATAGCCAACATTGGAGATTACTGGGATAGTGAGACAATGGAAAAAATAATTGAATTACTACGTGAATATAGTGACTTATTCCCAGCCACATTTTTAGAGATGAAAGGAGTAGTAGGAGAACTTGGAGAAATGAATATATCCCTCAAACCAGATGCAATTCCAATTAGACAATGACCATATATATTAAACCCCATCTATAAGCAGAAAGTGAAGGCGAAAATTGACAGAACACTAGAATCAGGAATCATAGAACCTGTGGAAGAATCAGAGTGGATTAGTCCAATGGTGGTCCAGGAAACCAATACTAGAGGGATTAGGATATGTGTGGATTTGAGGAAATTAAATGATGCATGTTTGCATGATCCTTTTCCTACTCCACTTACAGATGAGGTGTTAGAGACTGTGGGAGGACAAGAAGTATATTGTTTCACAGATGGACTCTCAAGTTACCATCAGATCATAATTGCTCTAGAGGATAGGTACAAAATTATATTTGCAACAGAGTGGGAGTAATATAAATGCATAGTAATGCCATTTGGTTTAAAGAATGCACCAACAATATTTTCCAGAGTAGTAGTAGTTTCATTCAAGGATTTTATACATAAAATTTTAGAATTTTATCTAGATGATTGGATAGTATTTAGTTTATTGAAGGACCATGTAGATATTATGAGGTTAGTGTTAGAGAGATGTAGGCAATGTCAAATCTCCTTGAACATTAATAAATGTATATTTAGTACACCATTTGACATCCTAATTGGACACATTGTATGCAAACATGGCTTGATAGTAGTGTTGGTTGTGGAGCTCGATTATCTTCCAGATTCATAGGTCTTCGTTTTCAGCCATGTTTATACCCCATGAAGACTTTACACCCTAGAAGAATGTACACTTTTCCACGTAGGGGACTGCATAGGGGGCTTACCCCCTCTACAAGGTCTGGGGGAAAGTAGGCCCCGCCATGGGTTCAGGGGCAAAGCCCCCGAAGGAAAAATTGCCTTATAAAAGTATATTGTAATTTCATTGTAAATTTGGACCGTTCATTATAAGGTCGTAGATCTAACAGTAGAAATTATGTTAGGGTTTTTTTCCCTAGAAGGCAACCCTCTGTTATGAGGGAAATGTATTGCAGCTATGCATTATGGTGAAGATTGTATTCTGAGACATGAGACTGTGAAAGAAAGAAGAGAAAGTTACAGTGGGTTTGTTGTAGGTTGTATCCATTCATTTGATGGATAAAAATAAAGCAAGGACCTGGCAATTTCTCTGGTGGACGTAGCCCACACTGGGTGAACCACGTAAATTTGTGTCTCTATTGTATTGTGTATATTTTGTGTTTCGTTTCCGCATTTGTTTTATTTTATTGTTCCACAATCATGTTTTTATAACAAGTAGACCTGCAAAGATTGTTGTTATTGTAATTTACCACCACCAAAGTCAATGCGCTAGTTGAGATAAACATTGGGCCACACAAGGTACTAAAAGAAATTTGTAAAGGGTTATGCAAAGATTATTGCACCCATGGAGAAGTTACTAAAGAATGACATCAGGTTTCAATGGAATGATGAATTCCAAGAGAGCTTGGACATACTAAAAGAGAATATGGTGACAACACCCATTTTGAGCTTTCTAGATTGGAGAAAATAATTTCATGTGCATGTGGACGCTTCATCCATTGCACTTCGAGAAGTTTTGGCACAACCAGGTGAAGGAGACATTGATCACCCAATATCCTTTTCTAATATTAAGTTATCTGAGTCTAAGGAGAACTATAATAATACAAAAAGGGAAGGTCTGGCTATGGTATATGCCTTACAGAAGTTCATACATTAATTATTGGGTCAACATTTTAAGATGTTTATAGATCATTCTTCATTGAAGTACCTAGTTAACAAGCCATTGTTGGGGGGGAGGATCTGTAGATGGTTGTTATTGTTTCAGGAATATGATTTTGAAATCATAGTAAAACTAGCGAAGCTAAATGCATGACCAGATCATCTATCAAGAATTACTAATGGAGAGGAGCCAAAGAACTTGGAGGAGAATTTTCCTGATGCTAACTTATTTTCTGTTCAGATTGTTGATGATTATTTGGATGACATTGTTGGATTTTTTAGCACAGGAATGGCTCCCAAGGAATTTACTTTCGAGAAGAAAAAACAATTGGTAGTGTGCGTCGTAGACTATCAATTGATTTTAGGTCATTTATACAAGCTAGGTGCAGATGGAATTCTGAGAAGATGTGTAATGGAGCATGAATGCTCCATGGTGCTAGCAGAAGCATATGAAGACATAGTTGGAGGGAAATATGAAAGAAATCCTACAACAAAAAAGGTATTGCGTGTAGGATTATGGTGGCCTACAATGCATAAGGATGCAAAGGAATAATGTCATACCTGTGATGTCTGCCAGAGGGTGGGAAAACCATCCAGAAGGGATGAAATGCCACTTATGCCCTAGTAACCTTACAAGTGTTTGATAAATGGGATGTGGATTTCATTAGCCCATCAATCCACCAATAAGGAGATCAGGAGCCAGACACACCATCATTGCAATAGAATACTTAATCGGGTGGGTAGAAGCAGCTCCAGTAAAGGATTACATCGCATAAACTACAATGTGGTTTCTCTTTGAGAACGTGGTGACTGGATTTGGATGTCCTAAAATTTTGTTGAGTGATAAGGGAACCCATTTAATTAGCAGTACAATCGTAGCTATGACATAATAATTCGAGATACATCATCAGAAGAGAACACCTTACCATCCCCATGAAAATGGTACAATAGAAGCTTTTAACAAGATTCTAGAGAATGAATTGAAAACTATTTGCAATGTGAATAGGGATGATTGGGATTTGAAGGTATCAATAGTATTATGGGCTTATAGGACTACATGCAATAATATTACGGGATAGACACCATTCAGAATGGTGTATAGGTGGGACACAGTGGTTCCATTGGATTATTTAGTACCTAGTCTACGCACTGCAGCAATCACGGACGTGACAGAAGAAAGTGTTGGGCATGAGAGATTGGATCAGTTGATGGAGCTGGAAGAAGACATAATTTTAGCAGTCTTCCACCAGGAAGTACAGAAAGAAAAGGACAAATCTTAGCATGATAGGAACATAAAGAAGAAAATATTTAAGGAATGAGATCTAGTTCTCCTCTATGACAGTAGGAATTTACAACACCCTGGGAAATTCAAGATGCATTGGTTAGGGCCTTATCAGGTAGAGGTCATCACAAATGGAGGTGTTGTGCAACTAAAAGATCTTGCAGGGAAGAATCTCAGAGGATTGGTAAATGGAATTCGATTGAAACTGTATCGAGATAGTGAACCTAAGAACCTGAGGTGAAAAAATAAAGAGAAGGTATGATTGTACATATTGTATGTAGTAGATGTTAGAAGAGAAAGACAAAAATCCATAAAAAGAAGAAATGTAACAAAAATATAAAAACATAGGACAACGTTAGAGGTTTTGATGTAATAGAATTGGTAGCATCAAAAAGTGTGCTGCAGAAAAACTAGTGTTGAAGACACTGGATGCTGGAAAATAGTTGACAGACACAAAAAGTGGAGCGCACAGGAAAAAGTGAAAAAGTGACAATTGTTAGTGCAGAACAATTGTCATTTTCTCGTCCCTCTATAAAGTTAGAAAAGGGCGGGGAAATGTGGTCATTTGTGTTTTTTCTCTAAGGAGAAGAATGGAGAGTGAAGCTTAAGCGCGAAAGAGTAAGAATTTTTGATAGCAAGTGGAGAATTAGAGTTCATCGGTCTGAATCTTAACAAGATGTCACCACCATGCATTGGAGCATCGAGCAGGGTCGGGCGAAACACGAGAAACAATGCTCAGGTGATGCAAATAGGGATGTTAGATATTCCCACGGTCATGGATGTAGATGAGATCCATACACCATAATATGAGCCACATATCATACAAGTTGAGGAAGAATGAAACCCATCACAGGAGGTCGAGCAGCCAGAGGAGGACGCAGAAAGGAAAGAATCTAACGTGTCCAGGGGAAAAGGGGCACAACAGGGAGAACATGCCAGAGATTCACGCAAGAAGGGATTAGATCCAGAAGAAGAGGATGAAATAGAGCACCAAGGCACACTAGAGGTTAGGGTGTCATCCCCGCAAGGGAAGAAGAAGGCGCGAGCTGAGAGTAGTGCACAAGGAATATTGCGCACATAGGAATAATTGGCAATAGTGATGCAAAAAATCCCAGAGGGAGTAAAGGAAGATGATGAGATGGTGGGAGGAGTAGACGCAATGAAATACTCTGATCATGATGTGGATGACATAGTCAAAATCCCAGATTTTGCACATCATAACTATATGGAGAGTAGAAGAGAGGGCCCATCAAGCGTGCCACTGTTAGATCCTGCACAGTGGATCTCGAAGCTCTACAATACAGGGATCATGAATTTTTTGGATATAACGCACTTTGGGCACAATAAACACATCAATGGATGTGTGAAGCAACTCCTAGAAAGGGTGCATGGAGGAATTTTTTGGATGGATAGGCCAGTGCCTATCAATGTTGACTTGATCGCAGCCATTACTGGGCTACCCATGGATGGGGAGAAGCCATAGTAGTACTTAGAGGATAAAAATAAAGAAAAATACATCTCCGACTAAATCAAGGCAAAGTATGGCACAGAGAGAGGAAATAGGGGAATCAGATCAACGACATAAATGATCTTGCGACGAGATTTGCTACAAGGTTGCTAGGGTGTAAGTTAATGCGCAAGTGTAGAAAGGAGGAAATACCAACAGGAGTGGTAGTAGCTGCAACACAATGCTCAAAGGGGAGCTCGATGAGTTGGACCCCTTATCTACTTAATTCTTTCTTGGAGGATTGCAAGGACACACATGATTAGGGCTCTGATTTCCACTACTCGTGGTTACTCATCCTCATTGCACTTGTAGGATGGCAAGAACTGACATACAATATGTTCTTCCAGAGAATAGGAAAGTGTGGTGCAATCTGCTGCACGTCTCTTAGAAGCACAACAGACCCAAAGGAGAAGAAAATAAACAATGGTGTATTCTCTCTATACTTGTCGGAGATCCAGAACCACTTAGCTAACACATGTAGGATTTCCCCAGAGACTATTTAAGAGTTTGGACAGCTAGAAAAATTCCACGCATCGTGCCATAGCACGTGCGCAAAGGCGAAGAGGGACCCAACCAAGGAGTTCCTACATCTAAGCTACTGCGTGACGATGCAGGACATACAGATGGAGGTCCAAGAGTGTCCTGAGGAATGGAAAGTGCCAGTAATCCCAAAAGCAATGCCAACAATAAAAACTTAGATGCAGGATAGAACAGTCCATGTGCAACAGATAGGAAGAAATGGCGCCACTAAAAAGAATAATACAACACAAGGTCCAGTGGGGGAAAAAAACCCCATACAAAAGAAAATCAAGACACAAAAGAAATCACAGCATGGTTCTACACGGGATCCACCGCACATAGAACAGGCACCAAGAGGAACAACGGAACAGGTGCGCACAGAAGAAGTACAAATGGAGACATGGGATATACCTATGGAGGAATAATTTGAGAAGGTTACAAGAATGGATACACAGATACCAAAGGCATATGAGCCATCCGAGTCCTAGAAGAAGAGAACATGGGAGCAAGCAAGTGGCTCCAGGAAGAAGGTGAAGGCCCACATAACACCAATGCACACATCATTGACAACAGATGATGTGGAAATGGTAGCCACAACAGTCGAATATCAATTGTCAGAGGTGTGGGAGAATGCCAAGAAGCATAGGGATTCAATTGTTTAGCAGGTGCGGAAGGTAAAAACTGTGCTGGAGCAATAAAAAATCAGGAAAAGCAGCAACAGAAAGACACACCAGCGAATACTGTGGAAGGTGTGATAGCAGGAGAAAGAGTCTAGATCATGGCACAGAGGAGTGTAAAATTTATCATAAAACATGAGATGTTGTTCATCGATGAGGAGACAACATAGAATCCCCTGAAGGACAATGAGACATTGGACTTAGAATTTCCCAAGATCCCAACAGAGGTGTTGTATAAATTACAGATTAGCATCGTGCAAGAAATTCAATCTAGGGAAAGGTATGATGTGGCAAACTTACAGATAGCGCAGGAGAACAATATCACACTGAAGGAAGTAATCATCCAATAAGGACATGAAAAGAAGATAGTTCAACAAAAATTAAAGAAGATGGAGAAGTACATTGGCATTGTATTTCGAACCATCCCAGACAACATAGACTTAGAGGGAGTATCTACTGAAGAAAAGATGAGGAAAATAGTGCAAGCCTTGGAGAAGTACAAGGACCAGATAAAGGAGCTGAAGGAGAATGTAGTACCCACTACTTCTCTAGAAGTTAGAGTGCAGTGAAAAAAATATGCAACAAAATATGCAAAAATCATAGCGCAAGAAATACAAATAATAGTAGAGTTGTTGGAGAAGAGTGCCCAACTATGGACATAGATCTTAGAAGATGGGAGCTTGCAAGACCTGCAAGGAAGGGAAGATAAACTGCATGCAATAATGGTAGATGTAAAACAATGACAAAAGACAATGTCAATGGCTAACAAAATAAAGATTGTGGCATAA